>JAECUM010005013.1:0-126242 GCA_016617855.1 Megalonaias nervosa
TTATCTTCTGTCCATCTATATGGAATGTTTACAGAAACAGTAATTAAATGGTTTAAGATTACAAATAGTAACTGCAAGTGTTCTACGAAAGTATATAGTGAAAAGCCCAGAATCTCGAAGATTCTTGCTGAAATTTTGCAAATGTCATTCGAAACATATTTAACAGTTTTTAATGCAAAGGCCAAACTGCCAACTTGCATCTGGCGAACTTGCTAGAGAATACTTTATTTGCTAAGTACATTCGAAGCGGATACTAACGACACCCTGAAGCTTATAGTCTTTAAAGGTCTCGATAACCCTTAATCTTAAAGTGATCCTCGCCGGTGCGATTCTCAGCTGAATGCATTTCTTCCAACACTTCCGTCACATTCGTCTCTGTAAACTCAGCCCTCTTTGAATGGCGTACTAGCAGCTAACGTAATCCCTGTCGACACTAGCACAGACACGCATCGCACGCATCGCACGCGTCCGGTCATCTGTCCAGGTTCCGGACCTATCCAATATCAGGGATTGTATGACCTTTATGCACCTCAATTTTGCAGCGTTCAGCTTCCACCCAGTTTTTCTTCGCCGGAGTGAAATGAAGGTCATTATCTTTTTACTCGTCGAAGTGGTTGCCTACGTTGTGGGAGGCAAAGAAATGATGTGACCTTCTTCCGATGATTCTCGACCCACTGCATGACTTTTTTTGTAGAGCTTCCTATTTCTGACCTTAAGATCCAAAGGCTAATAGGACAAAAAGGACTGGATTTGCTTTTTGTGCCTTTTCTCCCTCACGAAGCAGGTTGTACTGCTAATTAATTGGGTTTTTCTGCTTATCTGATACGCAGAAATGTGTCTTTAACTACGAATCTTTGCATTGCTGGGAACATTGCGCGTTGTAATATTATAGGACTATTGCTCTTCTGCATAAAGCCTATATCAAAGTCATCCGCACCTTGTCCACGACAGAAATCTCGAGCTCTTTTCGTCGTACGTGGCACCTAATTTTCCAACTTGTCTAGACACTCATAGTCTGATTCATCTACACCGTATGCCACTGATGTGGGATTTTTGTAGGAAAAAAAAAACAAAAAAAAAACGTGGTTGGCCTCTAGTAAGTGTAGGCCAGTCATCGGTACCGTCCAAGACCAAGTAACAAGTGCCTGCATGGGATAGCATTGAAGGCAGTTAGCACGTTGCATCTGTTTCGTACGTGCTAAACCAATAACTTAATTAGTTTATTGACTGCCTTACAGATATAACGGATATGCTTTGTGACTACAGTTTTGTTAGAAAACTCTTTAAATAATCATTTTGACCATCTTAAACTGATATTAAAGCGACGTCAAATACATTTGCTAGTCTTGTGCTCTGTATGAACAATAGTACTGGGCATTCTACCACAATTACATGGGCCACATATATGCGTCTCCAATAGTGTGTACTATCCGCACGAGAGACATCAATAGGAAGCGAAGCGACCATTTCTGATTTACTGAAGATGAATCCTACACTCAGCCCCAAGACAATTCCTCCAACTTCATCTCCTGTCCTCAAATCAAGGACCATTTGTATTTGAAACCAATTATTGATAAAAGCCTTGAAAATGAATTAAGACTATATGCTGGTATGATTATTTGTTCAGATGAAGACAGTATTACAAAATGTTCAAAACAGTGACCTTGGCAGGAATCTTGTTTGTCTGAAGGGCTCAAGCTTTGCTATGGCCAACTGGATATTTGGATGAAACTTTTAGTTCATGTAACGTTAACACTGTGTTTAAGAAAGGATGTGGAAATACTTAAATTGAGGATTCCAAAGAGCAATGGAAAATAAGTTTAGTTAACATGTGTTGGTTAGCATCTTCTGATAAATCAAAGTATTACCTTACGAGTAACCATTTTGTATGAAAATATCTTAACTCGTTATAAATATTCCATAGAAAATGAAATCATAAAATTTTTTACATTTTGAAATTATCCATGTAAACTCAGGAGTCTAGCTGGACTCGCATAGTACGGCGAACTGAAGTTGTCTTCCCTGTCAAAATAGCACAAAGTATATAAAACAACCCGAACTTGGTTTGGCCATGTTTGGAACTTACCTATAGTACAAGTCATATGGGTCATGTATTCCCATTTACTAATTTTAAATTAAATATAAATTGTTCTTTTAAAATGTAACACTTATTTTCTTTAACCAAAGTCTATTCAATCGTGATTGTTGAATGCACCTTAACTGTCACCAAGAAACTTCCAGACGAAAATTATCTATCGCTATGGACTTTTATAGTGGTGGCTATGTACTAAACTTGGGTCAAAATAAGAGCGCGTCGAGTTGAATCGTCACAATCGAGGGTAGTACAAATTTGTTTATCAATATGCGTAGCTTTCATTGTGACATCACATCGCGTGAATATCAATCCGGATTGTACTGGATCACACCTTTAGGTTCATTTCATCCAAAAATGTCTGCGTACTTTAACATTGATTTTGCCGTATGCACCTCTCCTGGCGTCTAAATAATGACCTTACAAAGGAATATGGATGTATACGATTCCAAATGACATATATAAGGACAAAAGGACACAAAGGTGTGTTTGCTTCTTTAGGAAGGGAACTATAGAAGTGAGCCTAGGAAATCTTCAGAATGAATCTGTTCTAAATTCCATTCTACCACTTTCATCAGCTGCACTAACGAGCGATAAGGCACGCCACCCACGGGAAAACGCGTCATCATCATTATCAATCTATTAACCCAAGAGGTCGTTGGGGCACCACTGTTACTTTATAACCAATTCTATCCATCTTTCCCTGTTCTCTACTGCCCTTTGGGAATCTCCAAATCCTATGCCTGTCCACTCCTTAATGTTGTCTTCCCACCTCTTTTTCTGTCTGCCTCTTCTCCCGCATCTTCGCACTGTGCCTTGCAAGACTGTGTTTGCTAGTCCAGATGATCTTGAGACAACCGTACCACTTCAATTTGCGCTTTTTTTTACAGTGATCAAGAGGCCTTCATAAGATCCGATGGCTCGTTGGATCCTGTTTTGGACTTCTTCGTTGGATACATGGTCAATGTATGCGATGCCAAAGATCTTGCAGTAGCATCTCATTTCGAAGGTTTGAATCCTTCTTTGTAGATCTGATGTGAGCGTCCATGTTTCACAAGCATACAGAAAGATGGATATGACAATCGAGCGCATCAGCATTATTTTGGAACCAAAAGCAATGTTGGCATCTTTCCATATTGGTCTCAACCTTGTTATTGCTGCTGTTGTCTGGGCAATCCTGCAAAGTAGTTCTGGTTTGGAGCCCTCATCTGTGATAATTGATCGCAAGTACTTGATGCTAGTGACTCTTTCCAGCTTCTGTCCACTGATCTTTATTTCTGCACTGATGCCATTGGTGTTGTCGGTCATCAGTTTGGTTTTTTCCGCGCTAATCTCTATACCGTATGCTGTGGAGTTTGTGTCGAGGCGATCAACCAAGTCAGCCAGTTCTTTTTCATCTCCTGCTAAACTATCAATATCATCTGCGAAGCGAAGGCTGGTGATTGTTCTTCCTCCGATACTGATAGTGCCCTTGTGGTCATGCAAGGCATCCTCAATGATCCTTTCCAGGAAAATGTTGGAGAGTGTAGGTATACATCCCTGCCTGACTGCAACTGTTATTCGAAACCAATATCCTCTGCTGCCATTGATGAGGACAGCACTGGTGGCTTTGTTATAGAGGTGCTCAACAACCTGCATCAGGTTTGAGCTGATGTTGTACTTCCTCATAGTTGCCCATAAGGCTGCATGCCATACCCTGTCAAAGGCCTTTTTGAAATCCATAAAGACGTCGTATAGATTCTGCTGATGCTGAAGGCATTTCTCACAAAGGAGTCTGAGATTGAAGATTTGTTCTGTGGTGCTCCTTCCTGCTCAGAAGCCTGCCTGCTCTTCAGCAATAATTTTCTCTGCTTGAGGCTTTAGTCTGCTGAGAATTATCTTCAGCATGACTTTGCTCGGTTGACTGATCAAACAGATGGTTCTGTAGTTTTGGCATAGCTGTAGGTTTCCTTTCTTGGGGAGCAATATGATCAAGGACTGAGTCCACGTGGTGGGCCATTCTCTTGTCTGCCTTATCTTGTTGTAGATTGTTGTTAGGACTGTGACTATCTCTTCTCCTCCTGCTTGAATAAGCTCTGCTGGTATGTTGTCAATGCCGGCTGCCTTTCCTTTCTTTAGTGACCTAACTGCAATTTCTACTTCTTCGCGAAGAATGGGGATGTCAAAATTTCTTCTGCTGAGGGCTATTTAGTACTGCTGGATCTCCTTGGGTCTTATGTTTGTACAATTCTGAGCAGTATTCTGCCCATCGCTTGATGATCTCTTGATCTTCTGTGAGGCATTTTCCTGATTTGTCTTGGATGGTGGTAGTTTTCCCTTGTTTATGGGTTGTGAGATCCTTCACCAGTTGATATGCCATTTTGCTGTCATTTCTACTCAGACTGTCTTCGATTTTGCAGCATTGTTTTTCTATCCATTATTCCTTTGACGTTTTCATGCTTCTCCTGATCACGTTGTTTATCTCTTTGTATTTTCTAGCTCCTTCATGATCTCTGTTTCCCTGTTTCAGTTCTCGTCTTTTGTTGCATAGTTCCAGGACATTTGATGTGACCCAAGGTTTCTTTGTTCGACGATATTTGCCAATGATCTTGCTAGCTGTGCTAGTCACAGCTGTGTTGAATGTGGTTGTTAAGGACTCTAGGCCGGTGTCTTGGCTGTCCAGGGTTATCAAAGGTACAAATTTACCACCTATCATTGCTTTTGGAAGGCTTCTGCGACTTTTGGATCTTTCAATTTTTTCAAGGTCAAATCTGATTCTTGGTTGGTTAGGTTTTTTTTACAATTTTCATGTGGAGGCGAAACGTTGTCATTAATAAGTCATGGTCACTTCCAATATCTGCTTCTGGAATACTTCGTGTTCTGTGATATTTAGTCCTGTGCAAAATCGTTTCTTCACCAAGATGTAGTCAATGTGGTTGTGATGTTGTCCATCTGGACTGTGCCAGGTCCATCTTCTAGATGCTTTGTTATGTCTTAATGTGTTGGCTAGCACAAGATTGTTGTAGGCAGCAAACTTCAAGAGCCTGCGTCCTCTTTCTTTTGTTTCTGCATTGCAGAAGGGTCTACAATTGCTTTGCCAGTTTTTCTGTGAATCAACTCCCACCTTTGCATTCCAGTCTCCTTGTACAAACAGAATGTCCTTCTTGGGTGAGTTGTCAATGACATCTTGCAGTTGGTTATAAAAATTTTCCAGTTCCTTGTCATCATAGTTAAGCACGACGCCCACGGGAAAACGTGTAGGGAACGCAAGCAAAGTGATTTCTTATTTCAAGTATTTTTTTTTTCTTATGTTTCGTTTCCAACCTCAAAACATTGATTCCTATTAGAGTAAAGATTCATGTAGGTAATTAGTTTTAATAGCATATCAGCATAAAGCAGACTATCTGAATAAAAAACAACTTTAAATTTGATAACTTGTTTTCGTAATCCAGATTTGAATTTGTTTCAGAGCAGGAAAGAAACCTCGGTATAAAATAGTTTTATTACAAACACGCACGCACGCACACACACAAAAGCAAGTCTAAATAAATATTACTTTCAAAAAATAAGTTGAGATCAATTTAGAAATTAAGAACAATGCAATGCCTATTTGATCATCATTTTAAATATGTACTAACAAAAATATAAGAGATCTGAAAGACTCTCCTTGATGTTTGACTCTATAGAATTACGGCTGCTTTGTACAGAAGATAACACATTTTCATGGATATACTATATATATATATATATATATATATATATACATATATATATATATATATATATATATATATATATACTCTTCTTATGCTATATCAGTTACAGTAGTTTATAGTGATAGACATCAAAATAAATTGTTAATCAATTTTTAATTTTTCTGATTGATCAAAGAGGTGTAGATGTATGCGAATAACAAAAAATTAAAAAATATGGTTACATTGAATGCTTCATCACTGGCAAGTCCTTCTGAAATCAAATAGGTGATCGAGCTAAACAGTTTTCCAGGATCGTCTTTTTCTGCCAAATCTTTGATGTGTATTGTGTCATCTGTGTGTGTGTGTGTGTGTGTGTGTGTGTGTGTGTGTGTGTGTGTGTGTGTGTGTGTGTGTGTGTGTGTGTGTGTGTGTGTGTGTGTGTGTGTTGATGTATATGAGTGTGCGTGAGTGTACTGCAGTACTAGACTCGGACTTGTACAAATTGTCAAGTCAATCCAGTCATTAAAATGGATTTATTATACATATGGAGTTTGTCCAGCATAGTACATGAATAAGGAACTTGTACACTGAAAATACAGTTAGAATACATTTTACTATAAATATACATCACAATTAAGTCATGGCTCATTATTTATTTTGCATGCACATATAAATCCATTTGTAGATATATTCATTCAGAATTAATTAATATATCACGTACTGATTAATTATCCAGAGAGAGAGAGAAAATGAAAAATGAAACAAATACAAACTGATGAACAGATAGAACAACAGACAGGTAAAATAAAGAAGAAAAATCACAAAATAAAGGTGTGTGAATAGACTGCATGACATATGAAGATGACAGACCGATCGAACACAAACTCTTACATGTATATCTGTACTACTGCATGCATACAATATACAGTACACAAACGGATAGAGATGCACGTAGACACAAAGTTTAACCAGATAAGGATAGGCAGACTGACAGTCTATTAAATGTACACAAAGTTGAATATCATACAATACTTTTATTTGACTATATTAACATCTAGTTTTATATGCATTTCAATAGCGAAATATACATATTACATACCAACTGATATATTAAACATGCGAAAACGTGCAGATCATTGAAATATTGGTGACTTGTGAGATGAGGCAAAGGTTTCGTGTCAAGCAGCAAAAATGTAACTCATTCACAAGTGGGAACGCAAAGAATTTTATCTATTATTTACCATATACAAAAATAAACATTTGCTAAAAGGTATAAATGCTAATTATGGACACGAATATTGAAAGAGCGATGAACAATAGGAAACAAAAGCATTTTTTCCGCCACCATTATTGTGCTGCGCAAATAAACGACAAAAATATTAAATCAAAAGTCAATTAAATAGAAAAGGATTATGCATATTTTCAAGTGTCATGTTAATTCCTGGAACTTGTCCACATCTTGCTGTCCTGTTGTGAGCATTATCACCAAAATATCTAAAGTGACAATTGTATTACAATGGTTTCGTACCTAACAGTTCATAGCTGAAATGAGAAAAATCTACATATTGTGTGATTATGAACTGGTCGGCCTGTGTAGTTAGTTCAAAAAGGTTAATTATAGACGACATTTAAGCAGCTCATCCGTGTTCCGCATGCGTTAAGTTGTTTCATGCTGTGCACGGGAATTACCTTGAAATATGCGCAATCCGCAGTATAACTTGATTGTTTGGTTTGTTTCCCGCGCCAGCTCAATAAATATGTGGACAGGATCTTCGTGCCCATTCAAAAATAGTGCCATATCGATACACGAATGACTTTTAAAAACAGACTAACAATTTGAAGTTTACACTATGAAACGACACCTGATAACTATCCATCGCTCATAGATTAATTTATGACATATCAACAAATCTTTGAACTTCATAACTTTTCGCCGCTACTTTTTAAGGTGTTCGAACTACGTTTTATCATATTATTACACAGTGACCAAAATTCAAGATCGCTAGTGATTGTCAAAGACCTGAACGCAAAATCAAAGAAAACACAGTTTAGTTCTGATGTCTAGTACTGGGGCATCATGCTGCAGACATGTAACATTATGTCCCTCCTGGTCATATTATCCTGACACCAGGTCGACCAGTCCTAACACTAACCTCTTAATGCTGAGCATCAAGCAAGGCAGCTGCTAGTACCATTTTTATAAGTCTTTGGAATGACTCGACCGGGGTTCGACCCCGCGACCTCCCGCTTCTAAGGCGGACGCTCTAACCACTTAAGCTACCGGAGCGGTCTCGTCTCAAGCCACTATATAAATGTATTATCAGCGCAAGTGAGAACACATTTTTGACCTATTTCTTCCATTCGCTAGAACAAACGAGATTGAAAACATTAATGATTCTTGTGCCAATTTATTTAGTCAAGATTTATCAAACCAAATTAAAAACGATACAGTTTAGATCAAGAATCTGCATAGAGAAGAAAACATTAACAACTGACAGAATACGAAATGCAGGAAACAAAATTTCTTAAAGCTCACTGCAATCCATGCAACTAAAACTTCATCATAGCTGGAGTTAAATTGCAAAATAAACCTACAAACAAAGCACTTCATGAGACAAACATGTATTAGGCTCTGATGTTCATCTAAAAATAGTTACTAATGAAATGGGAAAATAATAAAGTTTTCAAACTGCCGAATGGAAGAGTACTTATTGCTTTTCTTGTATTTGGGAGAGAAAGGCCAGAACATGTAATCGACAGTGTAGTCTAATCGGAAAACAAAACTTGGAAATGAAATTCAGGCTCAAGATAGCCTAATTCTGATTAAAGAGGTAAATCAAAAGAAATAGCACAATAATTACAACTGAATACCTATTTAAAATTACACATGAATGTTGCATAAATTGATTCAAATATCTGATCCTGCTTGAATACTATAGATACAAATGAGACACAAAACACCTCTCTTCAGGACATTTTGTGTTGTTCTGCAAATACCATTAATAGCAATGAATAATGTAACCAAGTAATGGAGTTAGAGATCTCCGTAAATGACGTATATTTATTACGATGACGTTATTTATTTAGAGGATCTTAAATGTGTATTCATTTAAAATTTAGGAAACGAATTATTTTATCAGTTTCAAATATTTAATTTCATATAAGCACAAATATAACAGTCTTTATATTAAATGACAGGAAAATTATTTAACGGCACCTCCGAATATCTATTAGACGCTATGCACGAGTAGAACACAGACATCTCGATGGTGGGGTGACGACAAGGGCATTGGTGGATTAAATAACGCACTGATCTAATACCCTTCGAGTCCAGAACCCAACGATATCGTATCACACAATGAGCATTGTCTGAGTTGCTATATGGCAGCGGCATTCTTTCTAAAATTTTATATCATCTGTCTTTGTTTCACTGGGTCAAAACTTTTCTCTTGGGAGCCTCTTTGCCATATCCTGATTTTTTTATTTTAAGTGTTGTATCATCTATAAAAATTACTGTAGCCGATCATTTTCAGCGTCTCAGTTGATTATGCGTCTTTCTTTCAGATATTCAGCGTAGAAAGTGAAAATATTATCTGTATTTATGGATCCTTTTAAATGGTAATGTACGCCTTCTTTCACAATGTCCTTTTATACAGATTGACATGTAAATTGGACTGCTGCTTAATATCTTTGCGCTGGTTAATAATGATTTCTACAATTACTTCATCTGCTGAAGAAAAGCTGACCTGAAAGTGCAAGCTTTCTAACAGTCCAACCTATATTGATCTGAAAATATTGTTTATTTTCTGGAATATAGTAATATCGTACCCAAATGCACATTTGCAGGATTTGTAAATGCAAAATATTGCCAAAATATGCTACAACGAGGATATGGATGACTGCACTATAATATATTTCTGGACTGATTTCGGGGAGCAACGATGAAGAGGGTTTGTGTTGTTGGGGGTTTCATCCTTGTTTTGATTCATTTTTGTTTTATCACAATTCGATATTTTCTTTCACTGTTCATTTGAGAAACGTAAGTTTCAGAGGGCAGTTCATCAGGATGTGGCATTTTCATTTACCTCAGCACTGCTATAACCTCTTGTGTCATGTATAGCAGAGCCTCCTCAAATGGTACCTCAGCATTGCTATAACCTCTTGTGTCATATATAGCAGAGCCTCCTCAAATGGTATCTTTCTGCAATAAGATTTACTTGCGTTTTCCACATACAACATTTCCTTCCCTCTCTTTGCGAATTATTCTGCTATTTCTGCAGTCCATATCTGCAAGCATAATGCAGACCTGTGTTATCTGTGTAAGTACTTAATCTCCAATTACTACTGTGAGCTAACAGTATCTTGACAATGTCAATGTATCACTTTTCACAAGCGACATGTAATGGAGTTTTGCCATCCTTATCTAAGGCATCGATTGTCGCCTTTTCGGCGAGAAACTTCACCAAATCAGTTCGTTTCCGATACACTGCAACATGCAAAGTGGTGAATCCGTGATTCTCAGCAATGTTTACATTTGCTCCTTTGGAGATAAGCAGCCAAACAACGTCCAAGTGACTAAAAAAGGAAGCAACATACAGCGGAGTTTGACCAAAACTATCTTTAATATTGATCTCTCCACCCGCCTATAACACAAAATCTGCGACATCAACATGTCCTTGTCTGGCTGCGTAATGCAGTGCAGTGACTCCCCGAATGCCAGAACCTTTCTTACTTTTCTTTGTATTGCTGAAGGCTCTTTTGTTAACTTGTGATATATCGTGCTGGAGGAAAATATTCACTACACATGCATGACCGTTCATAGAAGCACAATGAAGTGGAGTATGTCCTCTTCTATCCCTTCTCGCAGTTGATGCACCCTTCTTTAGCAGAATTTTTACAATATTGTTTAGACCTCTGTCGGCTGACAGATGCAATGGCGTCTTTTGTAGCCTATTCATCTTTAGGAAGATATCAGCTCCATGATCAATCAAAATCTCGGCTACATCCTCGTGCATGTTCGATAATGCCCTCCCCAAAGGAGAAACTTTGTACATGTCGATGACATTGATGCTTGCACCATGTTTGATGAGGAACATTACCATATCTATGTTTATAGATTTTGCTGCAATGCAAATGGCAGTGCTCCCTTTCATCATCTAAGCTTTTCCATTTATATCGACCTTTATTTTCTCGATAAAGATTCTCGCAATCTCGAAATAGGTTTGATAAACAGCCATGCAGAGACAATTACTATCAACTACCGTGCCAGATTTTAAGAGTTTTGTGACAATTGGCAACTTTCTGGAACGCAAGCCTAATAGCAGGGCAATTGTTTTCTGTGACGCTATGAATTCTTTACTCGATACCTCATTAAGGATTCCCAGATGTATTATCTGCTCAGCAAACTGCACGTTGACAACATTTTTGCTATAAGGTAAAAATCGATGAGAGCATAATGCATATATAAAAATCGAAAAGGGGCCGAAATGCTTTCCTTGTCCATAAATAAACTCAGAAAAAATATGCCTGCTGCATCCAAAAATCTCATCAACGTTTCCTATTTCTTTCACCCTTTCGACAAATGATGCAAAAAACCACGTGTCTTTCAAAATCTCATGTTCCTGAGTGTATCTGCATCAGAATATCGGTGTTTTGCAAACGATTCAGTTGCATGTTGAATAAAGCGGCCGGCTAAACAGGAATACAACCACGGTTCAACCCGGTATTTCAACTCGTCAGTCGCTCGTTCAGTGACACAAAAGTACTCCAGGATGAATTCAAACTTACAATCTTCAAGTGCTCTCAGTGGGTACTGACGCATCACGATCATCCCCACCATATCTTTGACAGCAGCATGGCCAAAGTCATAAGAACCATCCTCTTCTGAGTACGTAATGAATCCTCCATGCACTGAATGGCCGGCGTAAGACTTTTCGAGGGACCTTGAGTTAATCTTAGGTAGAGCTAGGCTGTCCAGTACGCATCTCGGACCTACCGACAATGACAACCACTTTTTAGTCACCTTTTGGTTTCTATTATGCATTATCCATAGTAAAACGAATGGTAGAAACTCTTCTTCTCTGTCACCATACAAAGTTTACAAGCACTTCAATAGGACATTAAATAGCTTCTTAACAAACTCAGGTCCTCGTACTGAATATAAATTGTCACTGGTGGCAAAGAGTTGAGCGCACGCTGGAAAACCGAGCAAACCAGAATAGTTTCGAACGCACTCATAGATAAAATCTTTTGACAAAAGTCTCTTTCTGCCTAGCAGGTACTGTTCCAAAATCTTTGCCTTTTCCTCATTAAATAGATCAACAGAAGACAATCGGTGACAGAATTCGGAATTGGACAATTCTGCACGTTTCAGTTTCAGTTTGCAGTTTTCGAAGATGTGCTCTAATGAATGATGTCTTCTTATCCCATACCAAAGACCACATATTTTCAAGATAAGGCATCCATTTATTAACCAATTATATATTTATATTTATCTCTCCGAACATATTGTCAATGAAAATGACGTCAAATGAAAGAGGGTCGACGTGCTTCCAGTCATCAGGGGACCTGACCACCAAAGATCTCTGCGGACTACTAGTGTGCAACAAGACGACGGCGGCAGTCGTAGTTTTCCCTTGCCTAGGACCACCACTGAGGATCAAAACACCTTTGTCTTTAAAAATATGTACAGCCTGATGGAAAGCATTCGTTTTTGTGAAGTTTATCAATCGGTGCTTCGTGATGTCGCTCAGCCATACGACTGGAGTTTCTTAAATTTAGAACGGATTATCTTAACTAATCATAAGTTGATCTTCAATATTGTCTTCAAATATTAACAAGTATAAACATACTTTCTTTTTAAGTGCAAATACGTTGCTAAAAGAATATAAGGGTGGGAATGCTGTAATTCATTGCAAGGTACTCTGAGGCTGTCGTTGTTTAAATGTTTTGCTTCCTGGAACCTGAAGAAGTAACTTAAAGTCATTTATCTTGCATTCTGCTAGCAATAATGTCATGAAAAGCTTTTATGGCTATCATACTGAAGAATAATGAAAAGTATATTGCATCTAAATATAACATAATCGTGAGAAAACTGAAAGCTGTGGAGGTACTACCGTTGGGTAAAACCCATTTAAATATTATTAAGCTGGGTGATTTCCAGAGTATTCTTTTTATATACACAGAAAGTCACAATATTGTATGTACAAGTTCACCGCTTTGCGAAAAATATTACAATTACATATACGATAGTGTGACACTTGTGTCATAGAAGGTTACTAGCAATAATTTCGGAACATGCATCTCTCGCCCCCCCCCCCCCCATGTATACCGGAATATAATCGCTCTGCCTCTCTCCCAACTCGTCTATTCCGGAAAAGAACCAATACAGTATAGATACATATTACTAATACAATATCAAATTTACTCATATATGTTTAAAATACCTATTGAATTCAGAGTATAAAGAATCGCATCTCAAGAATATATAAGCTGGTGACTTACACGTTACTGGAAATATATTTCACCGCATACGAAAATTAAATTATTGTGATTAATTAAGGGCGTGGATTTAATATATAGGCCGATACGTACAGCGTAAACTTGAGTGGTGGACCAGGACAAGACATTAACCTCAACGTGTGATCTAATAATAATAAAACTGCAGTCTTCCTGTCCTTTTGATTTGACTTGGAAATATAGTTCATGGCATGTCACAAATTCTACATACTCGATCATCGTCTCGGACAAAGTAATTTACTATAAAGACAAATACTTTTTACAGTTTCCTTGCACCTTCTGATGTTAACACTGATTGAATTTTAATCAAATAAAGTCACTATTTCATTTAATGTTTATCCTTTATGTCAAACTTAATTCAGTTTTTCTTCTGGCATCAACAAATATTAAATATGTATGTTTTTATTTCTTTATTATGGACATTATGAACTTTATCCACTTTGACTTGCTGCTTACCTTTAATTAATAGTCGATTTCAATCGCTTTTCAGTATCTTCTGATTCATTAAGAATGAATGGATGGATGTTTTCCTTGTTTCATTTATTCTCTTTCTTCGTTCGTTTATTTACGTTTGTATAGGTTTGCATTTGAATGTAACAGATATTCCAGTGTGTTGGACATCCATTATCTCATTGGATGGAGTTTTAACCCTTTCTAAGACACCTGTTTACTAATCAATTAAAAGCAGTGACCTGCTTTTAGATAACGCTTAATGGTGAATCACTAATATCTTGTTATGAACCGCTACATAAAGCAATTAAACTCTTAGTAAAAATTTGTGAATCATTTTTTTTTAAATACCGGTTTACTAAATAACGATTGATAGGCATCAATGATTGTGAACCTCTTCTTTACACACGGGTATCACGATGAAAAACAACAGAAAACAAATATTTTTGTGGCACACAAAACTAAAGATATACAGCATATAATAAAACCAAAAGTTGGCGGTGCACATGTTCTCGGTGCCATTGCCATATTATTTGATTGTGCGTGACCCACATCGGTTCCCCGTTGAGACTGAAAGGAAATGCAGCTTCAGACGTATAAAATATGTAATTTGGGACATGGTTTATTTCTCCGTAAAAATGCGTATATTATTTGTCCAATATTTCTGAATAAATATTAATCAAGGAAGCATAGACTGTAGTAAAGACCGATAAATATAATCACAAAGATAGCATTCAAAGCAATGTGTGTGATTTGGATTTTTAACGGAGCTTTAGCAATTTTTCAGTCATATCGCTACTATAGGCGTAACGATATACCGATTTACTGGTAAATTATGATATAAAATGCCCGAAATGGTGTATCGCGATACGAGTACCGTAATACCGGTATACCGTTTTTTTTTCTTCACCAACATTAGCCCGTCCGGAACTAGCTATCAGCATACCAATGTTTTTTTATCAGGTTTAACGTAGTTACCAAAATGGCGGCTTCTGTGTATGAGTTAGTGAAGAACCCAAGAGCAAAGAGTTCTGTTTGGAATAATTTTTCATTAAAAAGGGGCTTTAGCACTAATACAATTGACAAAACTGTCGTTGTGTGTAATATGTGTAAAACTGAAATCAAGCACGCTCGCGGTACGACAAACCTCTCGACTCATTTACGGCGTCACCATCCATCAGTATTTTCCATAAGTACTATGCAACAGAGTGACACAACCTCTAACACAACAGCCGAAGGTTCCATTAAAAGTGTACGTATTGTTTCAGATCGACAACCAAAGATTGCGGATATGCTAGGTACACAGACTAAATACAAATCTTCAGCACCAATGTCCACAGCTATCACTGGTGCCATTGCTAGTTTCATCGTTCACGATTCGCTGCCGTACAGTGTTGTATCAAACAAAGGATTTTTAAACATGGCATCGGTGCTTGATCCACGATATGTTGTGCAATCAATGCAGGTCTTCCCTGAGAAAATTATCCCAGATATGCATTTACAAGTCAAGGAAGACGTAAAAGCATGCTTGCACTTAGCATCTAAAGTTGCATTAACAACTGACAGTTGGACTTCCAGAGCAACGGAATCATATGTTACAGTAACTGCATGTTTTATTTCTCTTGACTGGAAACTTCAGAGTTATGTGCTACAAACACGGGCTCTACCTGAGAGTCACACAGGTGCAAATATTGCTGCAGTTCTGTTGTCAGCTGTTAATGAATGGGGAATTCCATCCAATCCTCCACTGGTAACTGACAATGCTTCCAACATGGAGGTTGCAGCATCAGAAGCAGGATGTAACCTACATATTGGTTGCTATGCACACACTATAAATTTAGCTGCCCAGAAAAGCCTGAAAATCAATGATGTTAGCAGACTTCTGGACAGGATCAGAAGAATTGTCAGCTTTTTTTCACCGCATTGCAGTTGCTGCAGGAATACTCAGAGACAAAATTGAGCTCCTAAACTTACCAAAACACAAACTAATTCAAGATGCTTATACCAAATGGAACTTAGTAGCTGACATGATTGAAAGGTTTCTGGAACTACAACCAACTGTATATGCTGCACTAACCAGCAAAGAGGTGCGCAGTGTGAACAAAGATGTAAGTACCTTGTCGGAAACTGATATAAGCAATGCTGAAGAAGTATTGGCGTGTTTGAAACCACTACGGACAATAACAACCGTGTTGTGCACAGAAGAAACAACCACCATATCCATCATTCTTCCACTGCAGAATCAACTGTTGACTACACTTGTGGCACCGTCCGATCATGAATCAACATTGGTGAAATACATGAAAGCAACTGTTGTGAATGGTCTTTCGACCAGATATGAAGGAAACAAGGATTTCCTCCAGATAGCAACTGCTCTAGACCCCAGTTCAAAAACCTCCCTTTTCTGACTAACAACAATTGATTTGAAGTCTTCAACCGCATGGCTATGGCTGCATCCACTTCGTACGAACAGAATCAGCCAAAGAAAGTTAAACAGGTATGCCGACAGGATTCAGCTAATGTTCCTTCTCTTCCTGCATTACCAGCCTTGTCAGCTGAGGATATCAGCACAACTACATCTCACAAAATGAAAAGAATAAAGACAAATGAAGATGCTTCTGACTCATCCACATTAGCTAAAGTTGACCCTGTTTCTGTCTTATCTGCTAATGCTTGCACTGCTCTAAAAGATGCAAGTTCTTTTTCTCCAAAGATAACTAATGCTGGTTTTGCTTCCATTTTTGGAGATGTATATGTTGTGAAAGTGGAAAAAAATACTAAGACTGTTCTTGAAAATGTAACTGAAGAAACTGAGAGCTACAAGGATCAATAGTCCATTCCTCTTGCCCAGAACCCATTACAGTGGTGGCGAGATCATCAACATCAGTTTCCTGTGTTATACAGTTATGCAAGAGAGTTGCTCTGCATACCAGTAACATCTGCCCCTTCTGAAAGTTTTCAGTACTGCAGGAGATATTGTTTCAAGTCAAAGGGCAGCAATCAGTGCAAAGAATGTTGATATGCTACTATTTCTGAAAAAGAACATGATTATACCTTAATGTCTCCTTTGTAAACACAATAAACTCTGGACTTTGATGGATTCACTTAAGAGGGCTAGGACACATCAACAAGTTTCTCGAGAAAAATGTTAATTTGCTAATCCTTTGTTTCAAACACAGCTAAATAAGCTGACATCTTCCAACCTTGTACAGTTATCTTGTGTTCTTTCTTTTATTGGAGAATTATAGTTTGACAGTGTTGCCAAGTTATAGATGAAAACAAGGGGTTTACATAAGTGATCAAATTATATTATTAGTTTAATTTTGATAGTCACAAAATACTGTTTCTAGTCAGCCAAACTAGGTTCTTCTGTGATTTTACTTCTGCTGCCTGTTAAGTAATTAGTCTCTCAGGTTGAAACCAAGAAAGGTTTGGAATCACTGATATTATTAATTTACTATATTATTCATTTTTCTAATCAAAGTAGAATATTTATCAATGTGATAATTTGTGTTTATGTGTAGTTTTTCTTGTGTTTATCCCTTGTCATGATTGCACATCAAGAAATGAATCTTTAGATCATTTTGATTTGAAGACTTTCTAACCAGGCAAAATAATTCTATAACTCTTGTCCATCATTTTTGTTTCTTGCTTGTAGAAGTTTTCACACGTTGATATATTTATTGTTGTCTAAACAAGTGATGTGATTATTACAGTTAATGGGTGTTTTGGTTCATTTTCTTCTTCATATTTTATTAAATGCAAGGAAATTGCTCATTATTTCAGTATAAAATATGCAAAATCAACATTCAAGTCATAAATGATATCAATGACCAATACGTATTGATACTTATCGCAATACAGACATGCCATATTGCAATATATTGTAATACATTTTTTCCTGGCAATATTCACCCCTAATCGCTACGATGTCTGCAGTGTGGCAGTTTATAGCGATGTATATCACTGGGGAATCATGTCGCAGACATGTAGCATCATGTCCCGCCCAGTCACATTATCCTGACATCAGGTCGACCAGTCCTAACACTAACCTCTTAACGCTGGGGGCCCAGCGAGGCAGCTGTTACTACCATTTTTTTAAAGTCTTTGGTATGACTCGGCCGTGGTTCGAACCCACGACCTTCCGCATCCGAGGCGGACGCTCTAACCACTAGGTCACCGGAGCGGTCTCATTCAAAGCACAAATATTAGAAGAGAAATATTTAAAATACTGAACCATAATCTACATTATTTCTTGTTTTGGACAGACTGTAACATATCCGACAGTTGGATGGACTAGAATACAATCTTTCAATCATACTTATGCTTAGAAAATGGTGCATTAAATACATAAAGCTTTCTGATGTTTGCTTACTGTGCATATTTTTCAGAACGGGGACCATGTCAGGCGTCACACATGGCTGGCTATTTCTGTCACTGTAAAAAAAAAAGAAAAAAACGTGGACGCAGATATTTCTGTTTAATTTACATTTGTAGATTAATAAAAAGTAATTGGTCTCTCAATAGCACTATATGCAGTTTGAATCTTTCTGTAAAATAAATATTTTTCCAGTCTTGGCATGTTTATTTCACAGAGACAGAGAGACAAACAGACAGACAGAGGGATACTCTAATTTCATATCCATATTGAAAAATACAATTTGTCTTGACTGATTTTTTTCCAAGAATAAGAATAATGATGTATGAAGAAGTACATATTAAAATTAAATTCAGATTAAAGGAGTGGAGAGAGAGATAGGGAGACAGGGAGAGAATGGATATATTGAAGAAAATGCTGATGTCACAGATGTCACAAAGAACGGATTTACCGATTTAGGAACATTCCGACTTGGTAAGTCCTGCAAACGATATTTACATTTTAACTCATTGAGATGGGTTTTAGATGCGTGTCTGCAGTTTAATATTTGTCAATACTTATGTTTATAGAACAACATGTATACAAAAGTATTACCAGTATATGACCGTTAATTACGGCATAATTCTTTTAGTAATAGAATCCAAAGAGAAACTCTGAATGATTCTTTACTGTTTTTGTCACTTATTCAGTTATAGTTAGGAATATCGTATTATGTTTGATTAAATTATTGAAACTTCGTTCTGGATATTGATTTAAACTACGCTAGAAAACGTTATTTATTATGCATGAAAACGATAAGTTCAGATAGAGAAAGAATAGTGTAAAAATGTGAAATGATCAATATTAAGAGAGACGAACTATCTCATTGCAATCAGTAATAACTTGTTAAACACATAAATACACATATTTTCAAGCTGTAGAAGAGATGTTGAACCGACACGTATACCTTGACACAATATAGAATCGACTAATGAAATTTTCAAAAGCTGAATGCATAGTGTAACTGTACGTCCTTTCATAATCGTTGTGAATTAAGCTGACAACGGTTTATTCTAGGGCAAAAGACATGCCGGAAGAAGAATTATCATAATAGGAGTAAATGAATCACATCAGATTTACATTGGGGAAAACCCTTAAATATTGGTTCTTAAGTAAAACAAAAACAAACAGAAATATAATAGTGAAAGATCTATGTCTCACAGATCTATGTCTCGCAGAGACAAAATTAATTATCCATGTTATACGAGCCATAATGTGAGAAAAAATAACGCAAAAGCGTTAGAATTCAGCCCTTTCACAAAGGGCTGAATTCTAACGCTTTTGAAAGGGCTGAATTCTAACACTTTTGCCTCTTCATCAACTGTCAAAGCAGCTTGTACTTTGCAGGCTTCTTTCATCACTGGCTTAAGACTCGTAGTAAAATTTGGGTGGTTTAACGATGCACGGCCTCCTTATGATGACGCGGAAGAAAAAAAAAAACAAACCCATAGCGCTCCACCTTACGAATGGTAGCTTTCTCAGATGCAATATAGCCCTGAACTCACCGTGTATATATTCCTACTTGTGTAGTGTGACTCACTGATCATTACATTTGAAATGTTCATGACTCACTGATCATTACATTTGAAATGTTCATTCGACCGTGATTACATCACCATACACAACTTCCCGGTTGTACTGTATCCGCTTTCTCGATACTTCATAATAAGAAACGGCGCTCCAAAGTAAATAGTTTCGATTCGGAAAGTTCTGTCAACAAATTTTGAGCTGACGCAAACAAACAATTTCTGAGCAGACATGAATTGCTTGAGCTGATAATGAACTTTGTTTGCAGTAATGACAAACCGTGTTTGTTTTGATATGCAACAGCCGCTACGGCTTGAACTCTGGAATGGATAACAATGGCAAAGAGGGTTCTATTTTCGATGCCTGCGATGTATGATGCCAGTTTATGCGAAAAACTGCTATTTAAGCAAAGCAAATCCATTTATTCTTTAATATACGAGGGCCACTTTAGAATATGCTAGCCTCAAACTTAACCCACATTTTGTTATCCTTCTGCCTATCAAATGCTTCTCTTGCTACCCATTTTTAAGAGAGAGTAATCACTTTGACATTCTTAACTGTACCTAAGTATGTTGCTAGCAAGCAATAAAAAATGTTTTCATTCTCGACCAAAAAGCATAATTTCATCCTCCGGTAATCCTCGTACCTGAAGCCTATTCAGCTATAAAAACAAGCTGAATGAGTGCATCCAGTTCTTACATGAAAGTGGTCATAATATAAAGTGCATTACGCCTTATTGGTAGAAATATTTTGCTGTAAATAAAGACCTGATGGCTAAGCACACTTCAGTTTGCCCCATTTCTAAATCGGTTACCATTATCAAGCAACTATAGTCTTATTTAGATCAAAATGTTTTGCAAAAATAATGCTGAATTAAGAATATCACTGCCAGATACCAGAGAGGTAAGGGGGTGAGCCGTGTCTGGGGCTCAGCCTGGCGAGGTGATAGCCCGTCTCTGTGATTCTGCGGATTATAGGAGTAGTTTGAATCTTTTTTCGGCAAGGGGTGGGGTGGGGTGGGGGGTCTTCGAGGTGAAGGGTGGTGGTAGGCACGGCAAAAACAATCGCGTAGCTTAAAATCAGTGTTGCAACGTTTCCCATCACTAAAACGCATTAACTGGATATCATTGATCGGGAAAGCGATTATGTGAATACGTAACTGAGAAAGCATGTGCACATCTTGCGTGATTGATAGCGTATGACACTCTAATTTGTACATGTTACATGTTCAACTGCAATAAGTTTTGTGTCAGGCACTGACATATACGATACGATTTCGTGTTAATTACCACAGCATGTGTTTAATATACAGAAGATTCCATATCCAATAATTGAATTTGTCCCCCTCATTCTTTAAGGATAACGCTAACGGATCGCATTGTAATAATTGTAATAATCAATATGCTATTATTTTTAAGAATTCTTAAGAATGCATTGGAAAAGAAACAATGATAATGGTTATAACATTGAAAGAGTTACCTCTGTATCTATATCACTCCATCCCTTCTCCTTTAACTGTTCCGAATATTACAAGTTATAATAACGTTCACACACACACACACACACACACACACACACACACGTGTGTGTGTGTCCTGATTTTGTGTTTGTAAGGTATATTGTTAGGTGGCTTCCTGGCCTGCAACTACCTACATACGCCAACTTGTTCAATTATATAAATCTCCGCTATTTGCTATTATCAAATTGAACTACACGGTACAATAGATCCATCGTAGTATATTTTGTGACATATCCGAAATCATGTAAATTAGCATTAAATGAACTGCACAATATTTGCCGCTGAGACTCGCAAGCCTTATTAAAGCAGGCAGGAGTACAAATATAGAAATAAGGGTGTCCACACATTACTTTCAAATTCTAATTAGCCATACAATCGTCGATTGAGTAATGTCCGTCGCTCATCGAATGGAAATGTAAGCTATCCAAAAAAAAAAAAATCAATTTCTCACTTCTAGAAAAGAGACTTGGTTGTTGTCTTGTTTTAAGGCCATTTCTCAATGGGCTATACATGGCGGCTGGAGTAGTAAAAGAATATGAGGGTCCTCTATCAAAAGAGGTTTCTAGCTCAGAAGAGAGGTTCCCGGACCTCTTGATTTATCTCATATTAAACAGTAAACTATTATATAAAATGGGATTTGAAACAACGTCAAGAAGAAGGGTTGGATTTGATCTAACAAACAGATTCTTTAAAAGATTTGGTTCTATTAAATCAGCTTCAAAATATACTGGAATAGCGCCTAAAATAATAAGCGATTGTATTAAAAAAGTTGGTTATCATTTATCGAGCTAAAACAATAAAAGTAAAAATAATATTCCTCAGAGAGGAATGTGTTTTTGTAGACGGCACAACACATAATTATGGCATATTTACAGCAAGCATATTTACAGCATTATATATTAGGACTGCACAACACATAATCTTAATTATAAACTTAATTAAGGACAGCAAAACCCCATGTGAACTCCTAGATTGGCAAACGACATTCTAACAAGTTCAGTGAGTACATATAAACTTAATTATGAACCGCACAGCACCTAATCTTAACTAAGGACGGCACGGTTACATATAAACTTAATTCTAACTTAACTCTATGGACAACACAACATATAACCCCCACGTGAAAAATCCTAGATTGCCAAACGACATTCTCGAAAATTTAGAAGGTGACGAAACCACCAAATAAACTCTTAGATTCCTAGCAAGTTTATATGGTGATGAAACAGACACAACCAACTTATAAACCCCTAAATTACCAAACGGTATTTTAGAAAGTTCAGGAGGCGGTCCGTATTTTTTACGGACTGCACACCATATAACCCTCATGTGAAAAATCCTAGATTGCCAAACGACATTCTAGAAAATTTAGAGGGTGACGAAACAGACACCAAACCACCATATAAATTCCTAGATTGCTAGCAAGTTCAGATGGTGACGAAACAGACACAACCCCCATGAAAAATCCTAAATTACCAAACGATATTTTAGAAAGTTCAGAAGGCGATCCGTATTATTTATGGACTGCACAACATATAAATACGGCACATACAAACGGGGGATTTATCTACGTTCAACAGATTTTACACACTCTCCCCCATTATCAACCCCGGGGAGTGTAAAAGTACACCCACCACGTGGTGACATGGTGGGAGAGTGTATTTTTTCTGTTTGAATTTCGTACCCCCAATTATTAGAAAAATGGCATCGAATCGCCATCGCCGACAACATGTCAATCACGAGAATCGAACGCCAGACCTCGAGTACGAGAATCTAACGCGTTAGCACTGGACCAGAGACTTATCTTATATATATGTTTCCAAAAATTATCATAAACTCATCTAACGGGAAATTTCTATAAGTGATTAGCATTACATTTCTGATTCTGAAAAACGTTATTATAAAATGAATCGCGAAATCTACAACCTTACACATTTCTATACTGATTAAAATACATAACTGCCAGAACCATATGTGCAGGAGATGAAATGACATGTAACTATGGTGCGTGGATCAATACGACGGCTCGATTTCAATAGTCTGATTACTGCAGGCTATTGACACCATGGCTATTTTAATTTTCCAAACACACATGTTATTGCTGTGTGATTACAAGTAAGGCAGCTTGTACAAGTGTGCTGTTGTATTTATTTACATAATTACTAGACGATTTATTTACGATTATTTAGCGACGAAGAGAGAGACATACGATTTACGAGACACACAAAATAGAGAGCTGGGATATTTTATGCAATAACAAGGGAGACAACTGCTTAATTACACTATCATACAGAGATTTACTTGACAACGTTATCTCCCTTAAAAATGCAAAATATACAATTGCTTGATTCCATTAGCTGAGACAGGGCTATCTCATGTTTACAAATTTTTTTTTAAAGAACTTCTTCTCCTATAAATAATGTTTCAACGTTAGCTATTAAAAATGATTTATCATCGTGTTTATACAAATAAAATTTAATTTTTCCGCTTACTTTTCGATGACATTCAAATAAATATTTCATTGCCATCTTACTGAGAAGATACTTACCACCTTTAACAAAAACTTTTGACCTAAGTCGATATTAATTTTTGTGTATTTTTGTTGGCTGATCGGATCGAAAAGGTTATCGTATTTCAATATAAGCTCATCTCGTAACTTTCCAAGATGATCAAAATATTTACTGTCATCTGATTTGACAAGCGAGAGTTTAATTCAATCAAATTTACTAAAACAAATACCTGAAATTTCATCATTAAATTCAAATGATAATTGCTGGCCGTTAATCACTAATTTTTTTTATTTTGCTACCAACTCCATCGACATAATTTATAATATTAGACCAAATTTATTAAATATATCATAACTAGCGTAATACCCAATAGCTAGTGTATTAATTCCATCCTCACAGAATCTCTTATCGTCAAAATTACTTAGTCCACTTTTTATCATCGTATCTGTTTCAAGTTTGTGATGATTTGTTCTGATAACATTTTTTTTGGATAAAATTCTCCTGATTTTTATCATACTTGCAACTATTTCATGCTGCTTTAAAATCATCAAATTTCATACATTTGTTAACATACCCACGAGGAATGCCTTTTGCTTTTTTTGTCAGTTTATTGTCATCTAATATTATGGCATATATTTTACTTCTTAATCCGACAAATTCCTTAACTGGCACAAACATAAATTCATCTTTCATTTTGCCAATAACATTTTTATTTGCATCATCACGAAATCCACTACCTTCTGGATAATCCGATAAATCAAATAAGTCATGGTATTTATAAATATCTTGATATACATCTTCACATTTTATATTATAAACTAGCGAATCTGTATCAGTAAATAACAACTCCGAATCTGACCACAGCTTTTTAGTAAAATTAAAGTGAAAATCGTACATCAGCCACTTTCATATATCAGGTACAGCTGCACCAACATAAATTGGTTTATTTAACATTAAATGTGTCTTTCGTCGCGCTATTGCAACAAGATTTTCATTAAATATTTTCATCTTGACAAAACCGACATCGTTAACTAATTTATTTCTGCGACTTATATCGTTTACAATTTCAATACTGACTCGTTTTCTAATATTTTCCATCGTCTTACCGAATACGGAATTATTCATTAACTTGAAAAAGTTTTTCTCAAATTCAGGTTTAGCAATAGCACGACGTTTGGTATTTAAATCAATGTAATCTGCCATCCACCTCGACTGATTAAATTTTAACACGCGATGAACTTTTCTTAGAATTAGTCCAGCATCTACTGCTTGTTTTAAATTTTTGTAATGCATCACGTAATTTCTTTTATTTACCAAACTTGGAACTAGCTTATTAACAATCAAATTTTTTGCTGTTGTCATTGCCCGTTGTTCAGGTGATAATAAACTGTAATCGATTATCATATACTCTGCACAAAATGGATAGTCGTTATGTAGATCATGCAAGGAACTAGGATAATCGAGATCAACTTCAACAAAATAACCGATATCTTGAGGAAGATTTTTTTCAGTTTCTTTAAGAAATTGATCTGGAGCTATCCAATGAAATCCACTGCACGGCATCTGCTCTGACATTGCATATCCATACATACTGACACAGTCTAGATAAATAATATAATTTTATGGAAGGTTTTTATCATAATTTTTCAGATATTTATTACTAGATTCTTCATATTTTCTTGTTATAACGCTAATTCCGCCTCTAATACCTTTTTCAATAAAATTAAACATATCAACATCTGTCAACAGATCTAATTCTATCTTACTTGTTTTTAGCAGAGCATCCCACGACAATCCCGGAGCGGAATAATACCAGCAGGGGTCTAGTCCATAATGTTTATAACTAACTTTCCGAAAACTTTCAAAAACACCTGCTAGTAATAAAACATATGTTTTCAAATATAAATCAAGATAATCACCAAATGTTTTACAACTAAATTTATTCCAAATTTCTTGTGCCTATTTGTACTCGTCATCTGTAATATCTTTATTTTTTAGCTGCGAGTAAAATTTACCTTTATCAGGAAGAGAAGTTTCATCAAATCTGTTCCAGTCGTCAAAATGTTCATAAGGAAAGACACTATTTCTTGTTAGATTGACGTAGTTTTCACCAAAGCAACCTTTTAGGTTATAAAACTAGCTACCAGCTTTTACAGCATTTTCTACAAGATCCTCTAATGAAACTAATGTAAATTGAAAGTTATCAATGAAACGTAATTTGCCAAGAGTAACTGACATATACTTTTCAAAATTGTTTGGGATACATTTTATGGTATTATTTAAGTTTAGTTTAGATTTAATTTCTTTATCGCCAAAGCCTCTACAATAATATGACTGTCATAGCCACGAAAGTTATGTAAAACGACAGGAATACAATCTGACGCACGAAATTTTAAATTGCAATTGTTATGAGCTGCTCCTCGATACTTGCCAGTTAGATGACAGTGATCGCGCACTTTATTATCGCCTAACAACTTCTCGCAGATATAACAATTAACTGCCTCATCAAAATCAAGTTGTTGTTTGGATCTTATTTTCATTGGAGCCGTTTTGAATAATTTGTTGGAAATTTTGTTAACATCGTCTATTTACGTTTTTAGTAACCACACGGCCGGACTTTCAGATTCACTATTTTTACATCTGTATAACTTTACTGAAGTTGAAAAATTATCGTTAGCTCAACAAACTACTTTATAAGCTGCTACGCAAGGAACATGTTGTTGTATTTTTCTTGTACTTGACTTATTTGGATTATTTTCTGCTCCGGCCACAGGAACAAGTAGATACTCAAAATCAGCATAAACCACAAAAGGAATATTTAGCTTATGATTATAATTTTTAAATTTTAACACTTTATCTTTTTCTCCTGGCATGGTTATTCTTTGAACGTTAACACAGTATTTGAGATGTTCTTGCAGTTATTCATCTTTAGAAAAACCTTGTAAACATCTGTAACAGAAATATTTCTTATTTTTATTTTTATTATATTGTCTGCCAACTAGACCGTTAAAGTTTTTTTATCCAAAGATAATGTCCTTTATAAAATAATAAATTTATTGTCTTTTGCGTAGCAGTTGCTGAAATATATCTTGGGTAAATATTTTCTTTTTCATCTAGTCCGAAAACATTTACTTAAATATTGTTTTATTTTTCAAACTTTGGTATCTGATTTTCTGCTACTGGAAAAGTTATTCCGTTAAAATTTAGCTCGTCTTTGTACGGCAAACATTTTTCAACTCGATCACAGTTACAACTCTGAGGATGTCTAGCAAATAAAATTGCCCAACGATGACATTCATTGTCGCTGTTTTGACATTTATACATCTTTTTTTGTGTTTATTTTTTGGAGGAAGTTCAACATAAGAACTGCCGCGAAGTACGTTATATTTCATTGTGTGAAATACAACCTACTTTATCATTTTAAATTTCCAACCCGATCCTGATACAGTAAATTCCTCCAATTTTTATATTTATTTCATGATGTATTTCATCAGCTACCTAGGAAATATTTGTTCCAGATTATATTTTTCGTGATTTAACTGTTAAAAATGGTTCAGAAATTTCGCTGTCGAAATTTGTATTTTCAAAAATTATATCAATTATATCTTTTTCAATTCCGTGTAACTTTGATAAAATAACATGATACTGCACTATTAGCTTGATACTCTTGTGAACTGCAAGTTCTTGCGTTACAATTGGGTGTAAATGATGAGATATATTTGTAGAGTTAAGCTTTGCTAAAATAATTTGATTATCAAATTTCAAACTCTTATCGTAACCAGAAAATGCAGTAGCAATTTTTTCTGCTTTTATAAAGCTCTTCTTGGCAATATCTTGTAATTTTAACATTATATTATATAGTATTTTATATTTAATTGATTTTATATATATTTTTCAATTAGAGATATAAAATGCTTATAGAATAATGACAGAAAATATGAGATACTTTCGATTGACAGCAGGAGAACAAGAAAAATATTACGTACACCCAAAGTACAACTTATATGCAGGAAATGTTAGGTTCACTTATTCATATAAAATATTAAAAACCTTTCAGCAAAGCAACGCCAGCCGGAATTAGAATTTCAGTAAAAGGTGATAATACAGAAAGAGTTGAAATGCTTAGAAAAGATTTTATTTATACTTTGTTCTGCGAGGACATTCCAGAAGGACAGCGAGTTTATAGAGTAAAAGGTTCTATTAATGATGATAATATTGAAAATTTAGCAATGCAAAATGAATTTCAGTCCCATCCTGTATTTGATTTATATGAAGCATCTGACAAAGGAATTATTCGAAATAAACAAACGAAAAATGTTGCTGGAAAGTTAGATAAACATCATTATTTAGCTGTAAGAATTCGTGAAACTAAAACTAATCAAGTTAATTATATATCCCATAGGTTTATTTATGAAACTTTAAATAGCGCAATTCCAAATAATTTAGTTATCGATCATATTAACAGCATTAAAACAGACAACAGGATTGAAAATTTAGATCTGGTAACAGTAAAAGAAAATAATAGACCGGGAGCTGGTTCTGCTGGATCAAATTTTAAAGATCCAAAATCAGTCATTTCAATAAATCTTGAAACTGAAGAAGACATAAAATTTAAATCCTTAACAGCAGCCGCAAAGCATCATAAAATTAATTCACGGAGAATAAAAGATGTTGCGGATGATGTACAAAGATCAGCAACTTCAACGTTAATATTTGAAAGATTTAGTTTCAAATACAGTGACTAATTATGCTTCGTAATTCAGTTTTGGTAAGATAACTATGGGAAAACATTAAAATATCATCTTTATCAAATTTTAGTGTTATAAATGCACTGTTATCAAGTTTTTTTTTTTTCCTGCTGCTGTTAGAAGTATTTTATCAGAATCACCTTTGATTACAATAACATTAACAGAATAAAACACTATATCCCGACAGACATTTTCAAACTGCTTCGGCTAATTCTTTGTAATTTAATATATCCACTTTCTGTTGATATTTTACATCAGGAGATTTCATTTCGCTAGTCATTATTATTATAATCTGATAAAAATATATTATAATATGGACTTAATGAAACGACTTTCCGATATATATGCAAGTGATACAAGCGCCAACGACAAAGTCGTTGACGACAATTTTACAGCAGGAGATTTCATCTCTGGCGACGCGAATGAGTCAGTTGGCTATAACGAAGATGACATTTTATTTAACAATAATGAAGATAATGATGACATATATGTGGTTGATTAAATAAATTACAGCAGACCGACAACTGGACGATATAATGTTAAGTATCATATCGCTACAAAAATAATAAAATCTAATTTTACTACTACCGAGCAACAAATATTTTGACAACTTATTAAACCTTTTCTTAACGTAAAATAATTGGCCAGCAAAGAAGCATAAAATACGATTTCATTCTTGTTAAAATATTTAGTTTGATGCCAGTCGATAATGCAAGAAAATTACGTTTAATGCCCTTATGTAGACCGGTCAAATGTAAATCTGTACTGATGAAGTACGAACAAATTTATAACAATATTATTTTATAGACTTGGTTGGTACCCAGTTGTTAAATTTATCGCTATACCCACGCCATTTAACTGAACTTTTATTGCCTTTTTTCCTAATAACGTTTTCAATAACAAATATATCTTGTTCGGTTTTTGAAGTTCTTGTTCGTAAAAGCTACCAGTTATAGGCTCACCTAATAAATCTTTTAGCGCATAGGTAACTGGTATTGTTAAAAGTACCTTATCAACAACAAATACTTCTTCGCTCTAGTTTGGAGTAAATCCTTTTGTCAATTTTTTTTTCGTCAAAGAAATTCTAACTTTATCACCAACCTTAAATTTCTGTCTGCGGTACATGTTTTCGTTTGCTAATATCAGATGTTTTAATTGCGTTGTTTGGCGACATTTTCCTTTCGCCTATCGAAAGGGATCTATGCCTCGTGTTATTATATTTATCAACAATTTTCTGTAGATTGTCAATATATTTATTTGTACTTTTGGCTGTCAAATGTTTGTGGATTTTTTCGTTTAGCGTGCGATTAAATCGCTCGACGACAACGCCCTTACCTTTATTTCCTGTAGCATATATTTTGATGTTATTTTGTTCTAAAAACTGCTCAAATTTTTTATTGAAAAACTCCGCTCCATGATCAGTCCAGATTCTATTTGGTTTTCTTTCTATACTTGTTATTATTTGTTTTAACGCATCCGTTATCGATGTTCCTGTTTTATCTGAAACCGGTTCACTAAAGGCATATTTGCTAAAAACATCTACAACATTAAAAAGATATTTTTTGTTACCATTAAACTGAGCAAGATTTGACACATCAACTAAATTTATCGACCAGATATCATCAATGTCATTTGCGACAACTTGACGTCGCGGAAACTGTTTTTTTTTTTTAGGTTTGTGTAACTCTGATGCAAGATCATCATACAACTCTTTTTTATTAAGACCTAGTTTATATTTTGCTTCAATAAATCCCTGCACCAGCCTTCGGTCAACACACTCTCGCGTATTTACAGGTTTCATATCACGAAGTTCGGCTAGCATGACTTTATCGCAGCTGTGCTTATTTTGTTCACCACCAGGACGTTCAACGTCCCGGTAGCAGATATCATGACGCATTGCTATTGCATCAACTTGATTATAAGGCTCTTGTCCCGGCAGCGGATTATCGTTTTCATCTAGTTGTTTATCTAGAGGATTATAAGGCCCGGTGTATTTGTGGCCTGGTAATGTCCAGCCTCCTTTTGGTTTCGTCAATTTTCCAATCAATTTATGTATATCTATACCTGTTCCAAGTATTTCTCTGTTATTGCATTTCTGACAGTATGTAACAATTTTATTTTGCTCAAGACAGAGATCTCTATCACAATCGCACTCGCATATCATTATTGATTAATCGTCTACTAAAATAATATTGTCACATGGACAATTGTCCATCCTGACGTTGTCAGGGCAACCAGCTCCTGATAATTTCTTTAAAAACATACTTTTTCTTTTTCCGCAGATTGCGCAAATACTTTTCAGCATTATTCTATTTTTTTTTTTCTTCTGTTGTTTCATTGATATTTTCTATTTTGGTTTTGCACTTGAGACAGTACATTAACATTATATCAAAGAGTTTATACAAAATTAATTGCAATCTCATCATTAGCGTGAGAAAGTTGCTTGTCCAACTGTAAAATAAATTTTAAAAAATTGAATTTAGAATCCAATCCAGAGGATTGGTACATTTTTTTAATGAACATTATACAATAATATCCACAAGTTGTTCCAACTGGTTGAATTTGATTAGACGAATAATTTATTATTTTATATTTTTTGTTGATATATTTTTTTTTTTTTGCATCACCAGGTGGAAGTCCAAACGAATCAAAATAATTGTCACCACAAACCGCTACCCAGTGTGTTCCAGATCCATCGTTGAAGTTTTGTACATTTATCACACACGAATCACTAGCAATCGCATCGATATCGAGTTCATCTTTGGAATAAACTCCACACAAATATTTTACTTTTTTTAGCTTATCAAGTATATCAAAGTTACTTAGTGCAGTAGATTTCATCTTCTTGTGTCTGGCAGTGTTAGTCCTCGGCCAATTCCTATCAGATTTGGCAATAAACTTCCCGCTACTCCCGCCAGCAACGGTCCTATAAATCCGCCTTTGTTTGTTTTTAGCCGCGATAGCGTCTTTTTTTCGATGTCGTTTTTCTTTTTGCCGTTTCTCTTTTGGGCATTATATTAAAGTTTTAGACAAAAAGTTTCTTTAGACCGTCTCCGGAGACGGCCTTTTTCGTTGCGCCAGATACTGCGTCAGACGCTGATGCTAATTCTAATGTACCATGTACTGGCAAAATTTTAGGTATCAACGTTCTGGCCATTACAGATAATGCCGGCCCAAAGAAACCACCTTCCACCGCTTTGCGGTGGTACATCGCAGTTATTTATGTGGCACTTAAATTTAAAACAAAAGGTTTTTTGCGATCGTATTTATTTATTTGTTTTTTGGTTAACATTAATTTCGTTAAAGTACCTTTGTCCCCATTTTTTATTTTTAATGATACCTGCCGCTACTTAGCAACAGCAGCTGCAAATTTTTTAACCTGACCATCAGTCAAATATATTTCTTTTACAATATATTTTGTCATTATATACAAATTACAGATTAAACTCAAAGTTTTTTCAAACTTGTACCGACATTTTACCTCCGACAGAGTCAATTGTTATGAATCTGTCGCGAATCACTAGCGCGTACACGTACAGCTGGGCTGCTGAAATTACTCCTAATGTCCAAGTAATTTCAATATCAGCTGTCGAGTCGATAGCTCTCTCGTTGTGTTTACTAACATCAAAATGAAATTTTGGTTAAAATGTACGAAATTCTTCGGCTGATATCTGAGATTCGTCTCCAACATCCTGATATTTTTGCACTGCGTCGAGTACGGTCGAGTAAGATTTATATTAGCGTTGTCTGCAAAACTCCATTCTATTGCTTATTCTGGATACTGTTTTGAATTTATTCTGACATGTATTCGTCTAACATCAGCATTATCAAATATTGCATTATTTTGTTGTTGGTCACCACGTCGCGCTTGCTGTTGAAATACAACAAACAATTGCCGTGGCCGTTGTCCACTTGACATTGTTGTGACGCGCCACATGTAGTCGGTTGTATTTGGAACAGCTATTTGATACATTTTATGTTGCTGAAAATAAATTCCGTTTGTGTGTTTTTGGAGCATATCATTTAATTCTGCCGTTTTTGTGATTGGTGGCGTTATTCGTGACATCCACAGCGCAAGTTTGTTTATGATAAATTGTACATCCGCTCCACCAGCTCGAAATAAACAATCATTTTGTTCTGCTCAATCTAAAATTAGTGTATGTTTAACTCCCCGAAATACTTTGTTGTAATCGCGATAAAATCCAAATATTGTGCTCAACGGCAGAATCATTGTAATCTGACGTGATTCTGCTGAAAGTGCCTTTCTGTTAGCAAAACCATCACTGTAACGTATATTTCGAAATCCGAAATAACTAAATTTAACATTACAACGCCATCAGCAGCTGCAGCTGGTGGGGTTATAACAACATTATTACAAGCAGCAATAAGTGAGACTATTGTAGCGTCTGCATTAGCATCTGCAGCTGGTGCGGCTATACCTAAAGCAGCTGCATTAGTAATAAGAAAATTTCTTACAGTTACAAGATCTGCAGCAGCATCAGCTCCATATACCAAAAAACCTTTTGAAATAAGTTCATTTGATGCAGGAATTATAGTTCCAATTCCAGTATCTTTAAACCACATCATGTTATTTGCAGTTGATCTGGAGTAATCCTCAGAGAATGAAATAGTACTTAGTACAGTACTTGCAACTTGTAGGTGACTTGAAATATCCTCGACAGTTTGATCTAGCACTTTTGAATAAGTTCCAGCCATTATTTATAAAAGATATTTCTGCTCCAGCTGTAATTGCGACAGGTGGATTAGCTACTGTCATAATCTGACCACGTACTTCTAACATTGCTTTGTGAGGTAAAAGAAATACATCTTCGTCTCTGGTATTAAATGTTCTAACGCCAGCCTTATTTGGGTCATTAGAATTTTCGTCGAGATATTTAACATACTCCAATTCTGTTACTGTGTCGTCGATGTCATAAGTCTCTGTTAAATCAAGATAACTTTTAACAGACATTTTTTATCTATTAGGTTACATAAATTCACCAATCGCTGGATTGGCGATGTTTCTTTAGATATTAATTTTGGCGATAAAAGTTTTTCTGTTGTTGTTATCATTGCGCCTTGAGTTTCTTTTGTTTGATTTCTGATATAATTTGTTTTATGTCTGTAATCTGCGGTGCAGATTTGCCTTTCATTTTATCAGCTATTGTTTTGTCCTACTGCAATTGCAGCGGCAGATGCAGCTCCAGTTGCAAAAGCTTTTGACGCGTCAAGTGCAAATGGCGCAACTTTATGCGCTATTCCTGGAACATTTTCAATAATTTTAGTAAATATATTTCCCAAAAATCCTCCAACTATTTTTCTTCAGTAAATTCTTTTTTGTTTCATATTATATCAAGAAGGTTGTACAAAAATCTATTGCACTTGTAGGTGCAAATAATAAGTAACAACCTCATTATTCAAATCCAGTTGTCGTCCAGATTGATCTGTCAATTGCATATTTATTTCTGTTATTTGATTTTCAACGATTAAGGGATAATAAATAACTTGTCGTGGACTAATTTGTATGAGCGATCCCGGTGGAACGTCTGGAGAAAAACTGTATATTGTTTGTCCTTTACTCCCACAGGCCGAGTAAGATCCGGATGCAATAGAACATTTTATTAATATTGTGTTTACGCCAGTTATATTTACTGGCAGATCAACGTCATATGTTACAGTTTATTCTGTGGTTGATCTATACTGTTGATGAAAAAATCCTATCAACAACGCAATACATTTTGCTGATGAAAAATCGATTAACATATTATTTTTTAATGTTATTCTGGCTCTTAACGTATTTAAAATTCGGCGTCAGCTCAAAATTATCAGCGACACCGTTTACTTTTGTTATTAGCTCTTTTATTGTTTTATTTAGATCAGTGACATTATAAGCTCCTTGCGGAATTTTAAATGTTGTCCACAGTGCTTGTGGTTTAAATGTAAATTCATCATTTACTCCAGTTTTTATATTAGCCATGGAATGCCATGCTGTACAGGAAATTAGTCCAATCTCATATTATTTTTCAGTATCAAGTTGTATTGGCGGAATATAATTTACCGAAAAATTTGCGCTATCTTTAGCAGCTACACTAGAGTCTAATAATAATGTTGTTGACATTGCTATTATTATATTTTTTATCAAATTAAATCGCCGTGTAAAATTTTGTATTCATCAGATGTTAATAAATTTTCCGATCTTAAATGATCAAGTATGTCAATAATTTCATTGTCAATTTCAGCACCAACATTTCCAGCTTCTTTTGACGATATCAATAACATTAATCTGCCAATCATTTCAGTAACTGATGTAAATATTTTTACTCCAGTCCCAGTTATTTTATTTACACGACGATTATCATTAGATTCAAACATATATATAGAGTTAGCACCAGCTTTTCCAGGTCGAATTTGTTGCGCTGTAGTTTTAAAAATATCAGCAATAATACCATTTCTAGCTTGTTGAAAAAGTGCTGAAATTTCTTCTCCTGTTGATTTACTAATTTTTTCGTAAGCTTGTTTACCATCTTTAACAATATCATCTAATTTTATAACGAAACTATCGTATTTATCTTGTTTCCAATTTTTTATATTATCAACATCTTTAATATTATTTTCTTTCATGAAAGTATCATAGTCTGATTTTCCTATTTTTTCTTCTATCATCTTTCCCATTTTCTGTAGACGCTCATCTGATAATCTTTCAGTTGCCTCTGTACTTTCAGCTGGTATTCTTTCTGATTCTTCTTTTCTACATTCTGATTCTTCTTTTCTACGTTCTTTTATGCCATTTTCATCTGCTATTTTAAATTTCCTGTGAAATATCCATCCACTACCAAAACCTTTAGGTCTATTATCAACAGCTGTTCTGTAAAAATCTGTAGCGATAATACCCTTCCTAATTTTATCAACGAGTTGGAGTATATGTCTTTCTTTCGTAGCTTGATTTAATTCAATATTAGAATTATCACAATCAACCATCATTTGACCTAAACCAGCAATAAGTGCATTATACCTTTTTTGTTCCCAAGTTTTAATATCATTAATAGCATTTATATTATTTTTTTTTAAATTCATGATATTCATCGTAAGTTATTTCATCACTTGATTTTTTTTCTATAAAATTGTCTTTTTTCTTCAACACCTAAAAACTTTACTGTTAACTCGCCAATTGTTTCTTGCACTTTTTCAATATCCTCTAATTTTTCTGATAATTTTCCTAGAACATTTCTGATTTCATGTTAAGTTAACTCTCAAATACAAGTGGATTATTGATAAGCCGATTTAGTTCAGCTCGTCTGGCAGCAGGATCAGTAATATTTGCTACAAGTGCCTCAGCTAATCTTCTTTTTTCTTCATCAGATCTAGCAACAATTTTTGCAGCAGCTGCTTCTAGTTGTTCTTTAACAAGTCCGACCAAACCTTTTTCCTGCAATGTTTTAATTTCTTCTTCTGATAGTGGTTTAGTTTCAGGTTGTTTTCCAAGTAGCGCCTCAGTAACTGGTTTAAGAATTGTAGCTGTTGTTTCTGCGGAAACTGTCTGACCACGTCATGCTTCTTGAACTTTTTCTTAAATTCTGCCTGTGATTGAGCAAGTTTTTTTTAAATCTTCTATATGTTTTCTGTACTTTGCTCGTTTATCCATATTATGTCAAAGATGTTTGATAACACTTACTGTAGATAATTTTCAATACAACAGCGAAACATTTTTTTGGGATCATGTGTAAGTTTATCGAATGAGAAAAAGTTATATTTATCTTTTGCTGCTTGATGATATAATTCAATAAATTTATCTTTTGTTTCGTCGCCACATTGCTCATTTGCAATATTTCTAACGTCAACGTTGTCCAGTCCTGAGAATAATATAAAACAACCAGTATTTCGCCAAATAAATCGGTCAACATTATGAAAACCCTGGGCTAAATAAATAGAATTACATTTTTTATTACGCGACAGTGAAAAATATGATCTTATTTTATTCATTTCAACATTGTTTAGCGGAATAGCATCAAAAACAACTATCTTATGTACATCTGAATCAAGTTGATTAACTGGGATAAGTTCTTCTGGTTGTCTGATGATAAAAAAAAATCTTCACCAGACTCAAGGTCATCAAGAAGTTTGTTATTATATTCGCTAAGTGCCTCGTACTTATCTTGTTGTGGATTAATTGTGTAAATATAAACTCGCTCGTAGTTAAAATTATTGCCTAACAGTAAATTCATAAGCAAATTTGTTTTCCCCGATTCAGTCACTCCAACAATAAGATAATGACAACCTGAAAGTTCGTTGTTGTGTTTATGTTGCACCAACCTATCTGTATCAAAATTTAATATCGACATAATATAAATTAAGTTGATAAAAATTGTCAGACAATAAACAAATAATGAGCTATTATACAAAATTTGGAACATCATTAGGAGATTCGTCGTCTATAAGTACAATAACAAACGGCAATATTGATTTATCAGGCTACCTGAAAAAAACTAGCGATACAATGACAGACAACCTGTCTATGTCAAATCAACGAGTACTAGGTTTATAAACAAATTATCCGCCAATAAATGTTGTTAATACACAAGCTGTTAGTTATGCACAACTAAAATCTGTCGACAACAGAAAACTAGATAAATCAAGTGGAGTTGTCACAGGTAATATTGATATGTCAGAAAAAGGATAATAAACTTAGAAACTTCATATCCATCAGGAAACTTTAATCCAACACAAGCAGCAAGTTTATTACAGTTAATATATGTCATTGATATTTAACTCAGTAAAGCAGGTGATGAAATGACCGGCAATCTCAACATGTTCGGCAAAAAATATTAAACTTAGAAACTGCATATCCACCAGCAAATGTTGATAACACACAAGCTATAAGTTATGCACAATTAAAATCTGTTGACGATAACAAGTTCGATAAGTCCGGCGAAACAATGACAGGTAACCTGATAATGAGCAATAACTCAAAAATAACTGGATTATCGACAACCTCGCCTCCAGCTAATGAGACTAATGCTATTAGTTATGCTCAGTTAAAAGAAGAACTTACCCCATATTTTAAAATAATCCGGTGGAACATTGTCAGGCAACATAAACCTGAGAAGCAGCAAACTAATGACAACATATATTCCAGTTAATCCTAATGATCTGACAAATAAAGCGTATGTTGATAGTCTGTCTCGTGGTGTAAATCGAACCAAAAACAATGTTGGGTATATTCCAACACTTTTAAAGGCACCTGACAATCGAGTTGGGTTTGAGGTAAGCGTATCAACATATTATCTTGAAAACTACCCTCATCCCGCTTTCTCTGATAGACAGGAATGGACGACAAACGGAGAAGTTGAAAACTTTTGGATTAAAATTATATGTCCCACTGCAGTTGCTATTTGGCAATTTCATTTGCGTGGCCGATTAAACTCTAGTGTTAGTCGAATTTATAATTGGCGGCTTGAAGGACCAAACGATGATATCAACTGGACAACATTATATAGTACAGGAAATACGTATATCTTTGCAACACAATATTTTACAATTCCAACAGAAAAAACTGTCAACAAGTACTTGTATTTTCTTTTTTATGTTGTCGCTGTTGAAAATCCATTTCCAGGACTAACAGCATTTCAAATATACACACTCGATGATCAAATTTAATCTGATGCTATAAAATAATGCCAGAACCACCATTTATAACTGTTGCAAGAGAATTTTATGATAATATTTTCAACCCCAAAAAAGATGTTAAGGACGAATCACTAGCCGCACGTGTGATCAATACTACAAAATTTTTACAATTCCAATGATAAACTCTCCATTGTCAGAAGAAGAAAAAAATTTTGTTCGTGTTATGCATATGCGAGGACCACAACTGAAAAAAGCAATAGAAAACTTTTATATTATAAGCAAATACTGTCATCCTGATGATTGTCTGGAAGAACAAAAACAAACTGAAATTCTGTTTAAAAAAATACTGCTTGAGCTTGATATTAAAAATATAAATTTGATAATGCGATCAGGTTTATTAAAAACATGAGTAGCGTAGGTGGAAAAACAAATGAACGATAACCATGATCGTCTCGACAAACTATCAGAATCTAGGATAATAGGAATAAGAAGAAACAAGAAGTTATATAATAGTTTTTAAAACGAGAAATTTTTAAGTATCTCGGCATGTACTACCACGACAAAGAAACCCTAATTAAAATCGTTACTATGACGGTTGATATAGAATTAATTATTAAAGTATACTCAAACGCAATTTTGCCAATGATACGTAAAAAACTAGAATTTGATCCGATTATTGTTAGCAGGTCTCTAAAGATAATCAAAAATTTTGACGATGAAATCAGTTATCTTAAGGATGATGAGCAAGAAAAGTTTTTTAACGAAGTAACACAAAGTTGGAAGTAAAAATTGATTCTTATTACGACGTAAGTGAAGAAGATGATATTCCATTCTATCAATCCAGCTCTCTAGACAATTGTCATTAGGAAATTATTATAATGAAATTGAGAAAATACTCACAAAACCATATGAAAAAATAATGTTACAAGTAGCTTCTGCTATTGGTCTTCTCACAATTGAACTAGACAAGCTTAAAAAATTAATGTTAATAAATTTCGTGCTTGCATACGCAATTATCAGACAACATCTTGTTCTCAAAAATTTCACGTTAGATCAAATAAGCTTGGTATTAGGGTTCATTGATGAAACAGAAAAAGATTACGGTAATTTAGTAAATAAAACAGATTTATATGAAGGTGAATTAGAAGACATTTTTTATTCACATACTTGGTTAAAGAAAAATGAGGTACTAACAGATAAATGATATAATGATACTTCGTCAGATTTTTATGACAAATACAGAGAGGTTTTAGCTGACAATCATAAATTTCGTGATTTTCTTCATCCAATTGTTGGTACTAGAATTTTTACAATTGTGTAAAAATTGTGAACAAATATTGTATAATGAAAAAACAGATCATCGATTTCAATCATATTTCAGAAGAAATTCCAAAACAAAATGTTGAAGCACTATAACAATATTATAAATTTTATCATAAAAACCTTTGGTGAGTAAAACAATGTTGTAAGTACTACAGAAGAATACTTCGAGTAATATTATATTTACCACTGCTAATGACCAGCTCTGGCATAATCTCAAGTGCAGCATCATTAAATCTGTTTTTGTTAATAATATCTGGTGTTGGTGTCTCTATTTCAACAGCTTGTAAGAAAATTGAGCCCCGACTTGAGACTAAATAAAATGCTCGTAAAAATAGCAAGTATCACTTATAAAAAATTACTTGATCAGATATGATCTTATTTGCGAGGTGTAAAATATGATATGGACGATTTAATACGCGAGTTTCGTATTATTGACAGTATGTTAATGGATATTCTGCCAATGAGAGTCAACAGGTATGGAAAAGATTATCATAAAATGTGGTTATAGTATTAGATGTTTAGAAATATCATTGTCAAATAAAACATCAACCATGTTGTCGATGAATAACATTGGATCAGTTGTCCAACCCCTATTCGCTTATCATTTTCATCAGCAAACAACCATACTGATCCGTACTTGCTCGATAAATGATAACCAACTTTTTTAATACAATCGCTTATTATTTTAGGTGCTATTCCAGTATATTTGGAAGCTGATTTAACAGAACCTAATCTTTTAAAAAAAATCTGTTTGTTAGATCAAATCCAACACTTCTTATTGACGTTGTTTCAAATCCCATTTTATATAATTATTTTATTGTTTAATATGAGATAAATCTAGAGGTCCGGGAACCTCTCTTCTGAGCTAGAAACCTCTTTTGATAGAGGAACCTCATATTCTTTTACTACTGCTGGTATAAGTGGTACAGGAAGACCCCGGGAAAACCACGATATGAAGGTCCGCTGTTGTTGGCTGGAATAATTGACAACAGGTAAGCAGTTTGTCGCTAAGCGAAATGAGCATGCACAGTTCAGTCAATAAGCTTAGATGCGACATCTAAACAATTCAAAAAGAACAGATTGCTTCACCCATCAATAAACGTTATTCAATGAAAATATTAGAGACGGCTGTAAAACAAGATCAAAGCAGTTAGTAAGTTTTTCAACAATCTATATTTCAGGTCTTGATCTATTTGCAAACAAAAATAAAAGTAACAGACAACCCAGTTCAAAATACTTTGAAACAATGTTGCCTCGTAGTTCATAAGTAATACAACTCCATTAAAGACTTCATTTAATACTGAGATGCTTAAAATGCCTTTAATATTGATCTCTTCGTATGCTTTGTCGCTAGATCAGCGAAGCAAAGGAATAGTAATATATTTCACTTTAGGCGTCTTCAGAACTTCCGTGTTGAACAGGGTAACAAATTTACGGGTGTCTATGGAAATTTATGCCGCCATTTTGAAATGTGTATAGACAAAATTTAGTTCATTGGGTTTTTGTTTTCACAGGACGAGTTGCCCTGGTTATAACAGCGTAAAATGATTAAGTTGTTTGGAGCGAAATGTGAGTTTGCCTCTGCTCTAATTGAAATGGCGTGTTTGTTGTTTTTTGTGATAAATAAACTGACATAAAAGTACACCAAAGTGGTGCAGCATGAAATGGTTGTATGTCTGAGAGAGAGAGAGAGAGAGAGAGAGAGAGAGAGAGAATTATTGAAAAAAGATAGTCAACGCCAATTTTTCAAAATCAGTATGTTTAATAAGGCTCGCTCACGTAAACTTTAAGAAATGGAGATAGAAGATTAAACCAAGGGTTGCAAATTTTGAGTTTTATGGAAAAGCGTGGAGCAAGAATCTTTTTTCGTGTTTCGCCGTTGCCGTCTGGAAGCAAATGAGTCATTCTCAGCTAGTTCTGACACGTGTAAGGCGTAGTTGTTTGCATTTGCAACATGTACCATGGAGAAAATGTTGACATACATCTATACTATTGGCATATACTGTGGCTGAATTTTTTTACATGGTGTAGTTATGGAAATCGTTTATGATCTAAGCACACACCGTAACAAAATGTCTGCCCTCTTGTCCTCGAAAAAAATATGCCGGAACTAGTCTAAAGTATACCAGCTTAAGGTGGTTTATAAAGAGGGAAATTAATTTGGCCTCAGCATTCAATAGCAACTTCTGAAAGTGCAATGAAACAAGTACAAACTATATAAAATGAAAACTAAGTTATCGACTCGTCTTTAAACAATTTACCTTTGAAGTCCATCGAGTGAAAATGATTCAGCATAGCTGGCATTGTTTTAATAGATGCACATATAAGTAAGGCGAAGCTGTATGCTCTTTGACCACAATTAGAACCATTAGACATTCACCGAAATAAAGGTTATTAAACTTTCTGTTAACAATGCCTAAGATATAAAAGATTTTATTTCAAATAGCCAGGACATCCAGGGAGAAGGTATAGCATTCTATTTCATTTAACTGCATTTGGAGGGACCACCACAAATTTCCCTACTGACCACACAGGTAGGATGGAAAAGAAGTGGGATGAAAATATATTTTAATCATTAAATCAAATATAATTAAACATATCTTCCCTAGCCCATCTCCACTCTATGATTTCCGTAATAAATAGAGTAAAATTCTATAGACCCTCTGTAATGTTTGCCATCCTTCCCTAACCTATTGTAAACAAAAATGCCGTCATATTCACACTTTAAACGACCACACAGGGTAGGATGTAAATGAAAGGGTACAAAAAAAATTTAAATCCCTTATAAATAAAACACCACTACCACCCTATGATCGCTTTATCCAGAGCCCTTTACCACCCTATGATCCTCATTTTATCAATAAAATCAAAAACTCTACCCTCTTCTTTAACGTCCCTACCAACCCCTACTCCTTTTTCCTAAAAACTCAAAGCTACCGTCCCCTTTACCCATTTCACAATCCCTACAATTTTATAAGTATAGTGAAAGAAGAGAAAGAAGTAGGCCGCTATTTTATTTTTTGGCATTAATATAGGGCAAAGAGAAATTAAAAATATGTTACTTTTTCTGTGCGTTTCTGGAAGACACTAGGAAGTCTTATGTAAGAACTGTTTCATTGGTTTTAATCGTTTATAAATTCTATATGAAATATATGAAGGGGGAGACAATTTTAGAGTTTTACTTCAACTAAACATAATTTGCATTTATCAGTTTTAAAAACCAGTGTTATATTGCAATAATATTGCAACATTGTCGAACAAACATGGGTATCAAGTCAGCCTACGTTGCCTATCATAAATTTTGGCTTTACGCAAAGCTTGGAGTAAACATTTTCACCTCTATCTCCCTCCCCGTCATAAAGTAAATGAGACAAAATAAGGCTATAGATTGATCGGATAAAAATAAGTGTAGCCTAGCGGGAATGCATGTTCTTACTGACATTTTTCACCATGTCTAGTCAATTGTTACAAAATCATGTTTTGTCTCAGGTTTTGAAGACACACAATGAAAATATTATTGCCCATACCAAATTTGGGCGATGTGTGACAGAGATTATAAAAATGTGTATATGATTGTAAATATGTGTGTGCGTGTGTCTGTGTCTGTGCATGTCTGCGTGTGCATGTGAAGGACTGAGAGATATTATAAAATGCATGTGTGTGCGCGGTCAATAGGACTCCTTAGATGGGTGTGTGGTGTCTATGCATGAAACAGAGAGAGAGAGAGAGAGAGAGAGAGAGAGAGAGAGAGATTGCAGTTAATTTTGATTTCCAAGAAGGAACGTATTACGTATTCATCTAGCGTGGGGTTTTCGCGGTACGAAGGCAATAGGTTTAGTGCTAGTGAGCGCTTACGCATGCTCTTGTTGACAAACTCCACTTTGTCATTGTAGTAATAATCGGAGGCACCTATTGCTGCAGCGAAAGTACTATTGCACCAGCAAGCGTGCACCCTTGCTTGCACGTCGACGCTGAGTTCCTCTCACCTGATGGCGTACCCTGAGACAAATTGGCCTAAAGGCTATTGTTTTGACCTCGCAGGCCCAAATTTACGTGACATAAAAGCTTCGTCCGTGATCCATTACCGTAGTGCTCGTGCAGGTTTAGAGAGTAGAATCCCTCGCGCGGAACGGTGATGGTGTCGACATTCTTGCTAAGGAAGAAAATGCCGAAGTTCTGCACTGCATCCCATCAATACAAATCTCAACGCAACTGTGGCCGTAGTCGCTCCGACTGTTGCGACGTTGGCTGTGAAGCATAGAATTGTAGCGCAATACGCACCATGAGGTGCAAAAGCCGAAAGGTCGGCATAGCATGCATTTCGGGACCAATAACCCAGCTAGGCGACGGCTCTTTGTGAGATATATACTATCTACAGGCATGCCAATGGTCAGCACAGAGCAAACTTTCACTAAGAGTACCGCAAACGTGCCTGAGGCTACTCTTGGTTTGTGGATGCCAGTTTTTTATAATCCATCAGCACCGTCCGATGCGTAAAACTGCAGATGTGAAATTGTGGCGCAGTCACGCAAGCCAATAAGTAAAAGACGCAGTCCTATGACAAACTGAGCAAAATGATGAAGGTTCTGTTATCATTACCTTGTCAAATAAATTACTCACTACTGTTAATCTAAACACTGTTCTCCACCAATGTTGTAATAAGATACCGCCAATGTCAGGGTTGGAGATTTCTTAATTGTAAAGCATGGTTGTTTTGGTCTTTCACATTTTCAGTCTACTTTAGTATCAATATATATATCATTATTTTGTTTCCACACTGATGCAGGAAGACTAAGAAACTTTATTTTATACAGGGCAAATTTTTCGTATTCTATATCATTGTAATACTTAAATTTATCTTTTAACATTTTTATAACTTGTTTGTTTTCTTTTTGCGCTCTTTGATTGTATGTGTATGACAGTGCATAGCTGCTGACACTTCTAGCTGTGATCTGTATGTATCATAGTAAAGTGTCCTATATTTAAAATGTATCTGTCAGAGTAATTTAAAATTATTAGAAAAATATGCATAGAGAGTATTTTTACAAAATCTTCCATGGTAGGCATAGTCAAAATAAGACTCAATCTGATGCATTTCTTAGCCGTAATAACATGTACATATTGGTAGGTATACTTCTCTAATTTGTTATCGCCCTTTATCTTTAATATATATATATATATATATATAACTAGAAAATGTATTGAAATTTATTCGATAACATATAAGATGTTGCTCTGAAACTTGCAGAAGTAAATAAATTATATCTACCGAAATTGTTGAATAAATGTCGTGGAATATTTATAGCACTTAGAAGTGGGTTTCTAAGAACATGGAATGTGTTCATAGAACAAACATGCCGATGCCAGTATGCTAAATTTAAAACAAAAGTTAAAGATGTAACATTAAATTCATAGGTCAGTTGAGGACGATTATCCAGAATTTTAAAGGAAACAAAAGGAGAACATTCAACTTGACATAAATCTTGTTAGCCTATATTCATAATAAAATTTCGTTCCGAAGTAAAACTAATGCAACAGCCATTTCTTATTCAAATTTTCACATACAATATTACAATAAAACTTGATGTCACATTAATGCTAAGCTCACACTGAATTTGACTGCAATCACAACATTCTTTGCGCATGAACTAAAATTAAATTTATGCTGCGTGGAACGGATAAGGACAACGCTATGTGGCCCCTCCATATGATATGACGGTACAGTGCGCAAATATATTCACAGCTTTCAGGTTTTGCGGAAGAAAATTTCAAAGATCATACATGCATTTTTGTTCAGGCTAGATGTTAAATGTATAGTAATTTTGATCTATAATATCCGGTTAAGCCTTTGATAGCATTAAGCTATCTATTTTAAACCAGATTTACAACTTTCTCTACAACAGATGTATAAATATTTATAAAACCAGTTTTTGTGTGTTAATTGTGATTGAATGACAATGTCATGTACAATTGTATTAGTAATAAATTCGAACTGCTCTCAAAGAATCCATGTATAATTTTCACAAGTACAATATCCAAAAATATGTCAGCCACATTACATCTAAGTTGCATAGAGATATGCCAACATTCTCTCCACTGTGCATGTTTCAAATGCAAACAACTTCACCTTACATACGCCACTCTCTCAAAAGTACATAGTAACACCCAAGTTACTGTTTTGTGTTGTTTCGTTTATTTTTTGGCGGGGTGAGTGTATTTTTATAACTCATCGAAAAATGTTAGCATTGATGTCTGACTCGCTCAAATTGATTGTTACATTGCAAATTTAAATTTAGCTTGTTTGATGTCATATAAATATTTGTAGAGCATAAAACTGAAATTTATTTTTTGAACAGTAATAGCTTTAGATGAATTTCCCATTTTCACATACGATTAATCACCAAGTTCTATCGACTGAGTTACGAGTCAGTTTGAAGGATATTACATACTGTATGTTCTAACAAAGTCCAGTTCAAATGCAAACAACATACACCATGATCTGCCACCGCATAATGCGCCAGCATATCAGGATCAATGTTGTTGGTTCTACTGATTACTCCTAGCAAACTGGACAGACCTAGCTCTGCAGGAGCTTTATGCTAAGACAGGTCTGGGTCTCCGTTGTTTGTATTTGTCCCATATAAGGTAATTTTTTTTCTCCAGTTATTTCTATTCTATTTCCTTAATCTTTTATATTTCTTTTCAAGTACATGTCACGTATTTGCATCAGTTACGATATTGTTGATACGTTTATCTATCTGATATTTGATTGGATAGTGATTCCTACATATTCTTGATAAATTAACTAGTTGTAAGGGTTCATCTATCAAGGCTATCAGTATATTTCATTTGATCTTTCGTTTTCGTTACATGGAATACAGAACACGTATCTGGGTCAATGGGCATGAGCCAGTCAAATTTCTGTCTAGAAACTGCTTGCTGTATTGTTGTAATTTGAGTCATCGAGATGTGTAATTGTACAATAAAATATGCTAACATTTGCAAATAGTCTAACTGTGTTGTGATATTGTCCTTCCTAGTTATCTGAACTATATCTTTCCAATGCAGCACACACTGTTTTGTTATCTATAAAGTATGTAATCCAAAATAAAATATTACTGTGAACACTGTAGTAGTATAAAGTAGTGCTTTGGAATGTCCATGATTATAATATTTGGTGTGTGGTATTTGGTACCGTGTCACGCACTTTTTAATGTCCACGATTATAATGTTAGTATGGTTATTAGGTACTTTGTCAAATGCTTTTGAATGTCAATGCTTATAATGTTAGTGAAGATACTGAAGGTTAGTATGGTTATTAGGTACTTTGTCAAATGCTTTTGAATGTCAATGCTTATAATGTTAGTGAAGATACTGAAGGTGTTATTGGCGGCTGACTGAATTTCTCGTGATGTGCTGGTCTAAGCTATACTGTTTTACTATAAAGAATGTTATTAATTTTTAACCATATTTTAAGCCTTTTACATGTGTTACTTTTATCATTTATTTATTTGTACAAAATTTTGAAATCTTCAAGTTTTTTATATTTTATCTTGTGATACTTAATGTTTCCGTTCATGAAATTGTTTTGTCTTCCTATGGTGTATATTTATTCTGCAGTTCAATTTTATCTTCAGCTGGCACCGTATATCAATTATAATGCCAACGAGCCTTCAACTCTACAACACACATGCACATTATTTCGTAGTTTTATATGGTTAATAATATCGATATATTCTAATTGTTTTCCTGTAATGCAAGCAAGGGAGATATGTATGCATCAAATACCTAACACTCATTATGATCAGTTTGGATGAGTTTTAATTTTCGAAACGAAAATAATCGACCGAAAGTACAATGACATATCATGTATTGTTTGTATTCGCCACTTCGTTTCTTCTGTGTTTATACTTGATATGATTTACATGATTCTATGTGACAATTGTTTATTGAAGTTCTAATGCTTGTGGGTGCATTTGGTGACTATACCTGAAAGCTCTCTGAAACCATATAGTATCATGGTATCATGTTTTAATTGTGCCGTTATCTGGATCGGGATCGGTATCAGAACGGCGCTTGTACTTTTTAGCTCTTTGAAACGTCTAGTCTTACTGGACAGTTTATCTGGTGAGTTTTCTTCCGACAATGACCTATTGCAGAAAAATGAGAATAATTTGACACTGCAGATACAAATAAAAACAAACTAATGATTTTTGTAGAAAGCATGCGAGATTTTGACTGCGGCAATCAGGTTAATGGTATAATGGTACCAATTGTACAACCCCAGGTGGGCGGAGCTTAAGGTGTAGGGAACATCGCATTCAGAAATAAACCACAAAACTAGCTGTGATTGGTGCATTATGTAAGAGTTGTACTTTCTGTTAGGCTTAAAAAAATGTTGAGCCTCTTGGCAACATGTGAGATTATGTTAATTCATAACTATATCACATTTTGTACTTTTTATGATTTTTTTAAAATGTGGTACACATGACTGAAAATGTGTCTGGTGTAACTAGATAACTCTTACCCTGTCTAGTTCCAGCAGAGTTATCTCTCTTAAATGCAATGAGGTTCTGTCCTTGTCAAATTGACAATCTAACATTGTTCTCTGTGACAGTGGGTGACATGCATGCTGAGGTAGGATAGAAAGTAGATTTATTTCACAAACCATTAACATTGAGGTCTATGGAAAAACAATTGGTACCGTGATACCTAATTCCTTATACAACTGGTGGCTTTTATATTTGACCAACACTGCCACCAACCCCTCTTTTTTACATTCATTTTTGACAGCAAAGAGCTATTTTGAATATTTTCCTGTGACAAGGCAGCTAAATGAATCAGTATGTGCCTTATGCATGAATAAAGTTCACTAGTACTATAACAAATTGGCATACTTTTCATCACCCCTCAACTATCTCGATTTTTAGATATTTACCTCTGTAGCAGACATACATAAATACGTAGGCCAATTCGGCTATTCATTTGCAGCCCAAGTTACGCATTTCATCTCCAATGCTAGTCTAACTGTGACAGGCAGTCACCAAACAAGCCAACCCATTTTCAAGCCTAACTCAAAGTAAATCTAAACCACATTACAGATTTAGCTTCTGTGTGAATTTATAAATGCTAGGCTTATGATAATTAGGTTCATGCTTTCTACCTTAAAACTTAGGGGAGGTGTCAAAATACGAAACTATCCAGTGAGACCTCCCATCTCGTCAGGGGAAAGAACTGCTACTTATTGGCAACTGATGGAAGCTGACGAACGGCTGGATCAGCTTGATATTGTGGCATAATGAACTAACACTTTCTGTAAGAGAAAATGTAAGAAAGTGCTGAATACCTGTCAACGATGTGTCCTTTCTAGGGTGTTAAGTGTCGTATATTTTCCAGATTTCGTATAATTTCCTATTAAGTTGTATTTGCAAAGTTAGAACTTTGGGTAAGCAAGAAATGCACACGTACGGTACTGTACAGTAGTATAGTTTATAGTAATCACACATCCTATTGTTTACTTATACCCGTACCGATTTTAATACAAAAACCATCAAGGAAATATAACTGCACGAAACGTAGTCATTTCATCCATCAAGTAATAATTTAAACCTGAGTTTCGCCAGCGGATCCCAAAACACTGTCAACTTAAAACAAAATTACTACAGAATATTTACAACACACTGTCCTATATTTGCCGTTAATGCATTGAAAAAATGTATTCCTTATTTTTAACTCATTTGTCTTGTTTCATTTACCCATTTTCATACTTTAAAATTGAATATCAAGGTATACAGACGAGTAGCTAAATGACATTGATGTTATCTTTTCCACTATCTAGTACAAAGTTACAACATGTTGGGGAAAAGTTGAAAATATATATTGCTTTGAACAGAACACTTACAGCTAACTTTAATCTTGTCACCTAGTTAAGCACAGCTAATTTGGTTTCTAGACCCTAATGAGAATTTTGACGTGTTTTATTTTCTATTGGATATTAATAACCATACGGGTTCATTTAAAGCTGCTTCTTTGTGCCAGTGATTGTTATCTTTCATTTGTATAGAGGACAAAATCACAAAACCCTCCCCAAAAAACGTGCAGATGTATAACTCTACAATGAGTGTTTCAAAACATTCAGTGCTAAAAAAATGTTATATTTTTGCAGAAATTAATATTCCATTTCACAAGTGCATGCGCTTATGAATAAACAAGAAATAGGAATCGATGTTTGCAACTATTTATTTCTTTTTCATTCTAAATGAACCCATTTTTAGATCTGGTAGAAGCTATCAGGTCCAACTTTCTCCATGTCTGAAATAAACACTACAGTATTGTTTAAATCTGTTTTACAGGTTCTAAAAAGGGTATTTAGGAAAGCTGTGACCCATGACCCAATTAACATTTTGAGCTAATTTCAATGTTGGTATAAAAATCTACATTAGAAAAACAAAAGTCATTGTTAGCAGAGACATGTTGCTTGCAAATTATTTCAGAGTTCTTCTTACAATTTTAGAAGCTAAATCCAGGACTCAAGCAGCATATGAAAATAAGGTAGAACTACCAACAGTTTGAACTTGGGGACCAACCTCTACCATCTTTAAAATATCATTTGGGTAAACCAAAGTCTGTATATAACATGAGGTTATCATAAGTTTTCTATTTATATGCAGATGGAGTTCCCAGTGGTCATTTAAACATTAAGATCAAAGGCACACTAGGGATGTATTGGCACACACAAGCACAAGCAAAAACTTTAGTTGAGCTTACCTGTCTTGCTGTAGGGGTGAAATGATACACCTGTGCTGTGTATTGATATGATTCATGATACACAGCCTGCAATATGATACATATCAATACAAATATGAACTTGATTGTCTTTCCATCTCTAGATGGTAGGCATTGCCCTTATATGTATGTTGACATACTGGTTGAATTTCCAGTAAGGAAATTACAAATAGACATATAGTTATCATATATTTATTTGCAATTCCCATTGATGACAAAATAACAAAATTACTTTCAAACAGACTACCTGTTGGATGTCAGTGAGTTTTATTCAATGTTTTAATGGTGGCTCTATTTAACTCAGTTTTGCCACCAGACCCATTGTTTTGCATGTCATGAAAGCTTTGAAAACATTTTATAACTAATTTCATGTCTCACTTAAACTTAGAGGACACTATGATGTTTTCTTCAAAATAGAAGAAATAATGTCATTTACTTATGTAAAGAAAATTTCAGTAGAACAAATCTCACGGCAAGGGAGTGAGGATGAATACCAACAAAATTTATAACATTTTTTTTCCTGCAGATGCAAGAGACTGCTGCAACCTCAGGTACCTATATTTGTTAGTGGAGAAAGACAACATTGACACCCAGTCCTATTCTATAAATTTAAACAAAAAAATTATACCTGGTGATAAATTTGAGTGGTTTGAAATCTGCCCCTTCACTGATTCTGTGCTAATTTTATTTATTCAATTGGCACCTTCATTCACTGGTTAAATATCTCTGCTTAAAAAGAAAAATTCCAAATTTGTTCCCCATGTACACTTTAAAGAGAGACACTGCTAGGATTTATCTGAAGGGCGACCTCATTGAAATAAGGTGGGAGTAGAAAAGAAGGAGAGCGAGGAGGAAACAGCCATAGTTCAATATTTACCTAATAGTTCAATATCTGTCTGTCTCTCTTCCTCCACCACCTTCTTAGAGCTCTGCTGAAATCAAAATCTTTCAAAGATGTCACCTCTAGTTGTATAAGCATTAATCTGTTAATTATATATGAGCATACTCTGTTCCAGATAAGTGTATGAATATTGTTCTGTGCTTCCATCTGAAGGGGCATATACATAGCTAGCCTTGTCAGCTTGAATATATTGCAAAAATGATCTTTATTGCTCTTATGACGTTATGTACAATTTGCCAGAGCTCACACATATTATCTTTATGATACATTGGCTCCAAAATAGGATTTTTTCATTAACATAAACTTTCTTTCTTGAATCAGTAGTTACTGACTACTGTGCTAGATTATTTTTATCTGTTCCATTATACTGTATTAGGTATTTTAGTCCATCAATGCCATAGTCTGCTTGTGCAGTCAGAGGTATTCAAATAAATATCTTTACTTTTTTATTTCATATTTTCATCCTTATTTATTTCAGTTTATCTTAACCATGATATGAATATATAGTTTTGTTGCAAATGATCCGCAGGGCTAAATTGATTAATTAAATAAAATGAAAATTGCATTCTGCTTTTAAATTGTCTGTATCTTAATTAGGCTCAGTACTCTACCCTTTCTCCTTTTAATTTTGAAATACCACTGAAAAGAAGATTGTCATACCATCTGTTTTTGTCCATCAAGCATGTACATTTTGACTCGTATTTAACACCATTTTCAGGCTCAAAATCACTCACTGGTATCTCCATTAACACTTTCCCAGCTCCCGTAATCCAATATTCTTCATAACTGTAATAATTATTGTTATCATCACAATCATCAGACAGTATTTACCTAACAAAATCATGATCTGAAGATGAACCAGGCCAGGAATCAGACATTTTGGGTTTTCTAGGTAGATTGTATTTTAAACACAGTTAAACATGCAATTTAAAACTTCCTTGATGGAGGGTTGAAACTACACCATGATGCTTTTCCAGGGCACAATGTACCAATCAAATTTAGTTTAACAACCATTCATGTCATACTTGAAGAACCCAGACGTGTAAACAGTTGCCTACCAAAAAAATGTAGTGACAAGAACAGTTAAATAAAAAGTGTATACTTCACTGAGCACATTTTCATATGAAGGACTTTCAGCTAATTTGTGGGAGTTCTTGCACATCACTGTTCTCCAGTGAGCAAATAAATTTTTTTGCATGATTCATGCAATCGCTCACCTTAGAAGCATCTCTATGTAAGTAATTTACATATCAGTTAATGACTTTTGTGCGAAGTTTCTCTGTTGCTTTGCCAATACTTCATGTTGGTCATGCATAGAATAAGCTACATTAATTTCTGATTGGTGTTTATTGTTTAACCTGGACTGGAACAAGCAATGACCACCAATGAGAGTTCAATTCAATGTAGAAACTTCTCGCAAAAGTCACTATTAAATGATAAGTGAAATACTTCATTATACATGTGGAACTCATTTAGAATGGATCCTGTATACTGAACATGCTGCTAGGTTAAGATAATTGCATGAAATGGGGGGCAGGTTATGAACCATGTCACTTTGTGTTGATTTGTAGACGGCAAGCGAGTATTAACAATAGTCTTCTTCATTTTTACTAATAAAAATGAGCGCCTGTGACGGCAGATGCTGTTTTAAATGAATTCTAAATTTAAAGAATAACAGCAGACTAATAATAATTATTCATGACTGCTGAAGATTAAAACAATTTGCATCAAGTAAGTATTGTTTTGTATCGATTCTCCATCTCTTTGTATCAATATGTGTATCAATACAGCAAAAGTATTGATGTATCAGTATATCAAATCAGTTATTCACCCCTAGACTAGTGTAATGATATTCTGTTTAAAAGCAACATATATTTTCACTTTAAGTTTCTTTTTTTTAAAATTAAGATTTATTATTTTGCTGCTCTCACTGGCAAAAGAAACATCAACTTTTCCTATCCATTCAGATGTATTTTGTGTAACTTTATGGTTGATAATGACAAAGATAATGTTATTGAAACTAAAGCCTTTTGCTACTTGTAACTTTGATTTTCAGTTTTAAATTATCAAAATGGGTAAATGAAATACATTTTATAGCTAAAATTAGAAGCAATGTGCATTTCAATGTACTGACAGTACCTGTACATTTTATTGATGCATAATGCACACGTTTTGAAAGTGGCTTAGTAAATGCCATGGATCATATTATCTATTACCTCTCATTTTTTTCCAAAATTTGCTTAGGTGTCAAAAGAATTCCACCAATGTAGTCATCCATTTTCTGTCAGTAAAAGATTACATTTATTTCTTATGTTAATGATGAAATATAGGCACAGTATGGTTTACAAAATGTGTACTGTGAAAGAACTTTTTGGCCCATTCAACAAATCCATCCTGTAATAAAGTGAAGAAAATATAAAACATATGAGGTTTTCTGTTTATTGTTAATTTTTGTCTAGACATAAGCAAATAAAAAAAGATATCTCCTTTTCAGAGGTACGGTTGTTCCAAAATGGGTAGTTCAAGCAGCACAAAGAAAGAAAACTCTCCAAATTCAAACAACAGTGCAGGTCGGTTTGGGACTTCAGAGAGTGATAAAAACAATAGTGGAAAAATTGGGGATAAGAAGGATGTACCTGAAGATTCATTAAAAGCAGCAGACTCTTCCATGTCCTCAAAGAAAACTTCTGCAAAAGGTATGACTGAAGATCCATTATTCCAGAAGAATGCTGCAAAGGATGCAACTAAAGAGCCATCCAAGGGAGCTAATTCCCCCATGTCTTCTCAGAAAAATACACAAGGAACTGCATCAGTTCAAAGCACGTCAAAAGACGTTTCAGAAAGTCAAAGCCCAGCGTTAAAAGCTAAAGTAGAATCAGGGAGGACAGCAGGATCTATTAATGTGAAAGAGTCAATTGTTCAGCCTTCCATGGCTCCATCAGTTGCTGGATCTATTAATGTAAAAGAGTCAGTTGTTCAGTCATCCATGGCTCCAGCAGTTGCTGGATCTATTAATGTAAAAGAGTCAGTTGTTCAGTCATCCATGGCTCCAGCAGCTACAGGATCTATTAATGTGAAAGAGTCAGTTGTTCAGCCATCTATAGCTCCAGCAGCTGCTGAAAAGGATGAAAAGAATGAAGATAAAATATTGGAAGCACCACCAGTGAAAGAGGATGACCATGTGATTCCTGATGATCCAGAGGATCAGATGAAGTTTGATATGGCCCTGGACTCAGCATGCCTTCTTTTGAAGCCAGATCATGTCATGAAGAAAATAACAAGAAATGTCACCAAACTAAGCTTACAGAGAGCCCTGCCCATCAATTTTGATCTCACCCAAGTGCTTAATCAATTTGGTAACCTGAAGGTATAGGATATTAATGTAATAAAAATGTAATTTATGTATATTTACATGTATCTGTGAAAGTATAGAGGGATTCATAGCCCTTATACCAATATTTAGCCTGTTTTCTAATGTTCTGTTTGCATGGATTGGATTTGATAGGGCTTTTCAGTTATTATGTATAAAAGTTACAAAGTTTCTCATTTTTGCCAGACTAATCTTTTAGTAGTAATTTAATGTTAACACTGTTCAGATATACTGCTTATAGAATAGGGCCTCAATTACCTAAATTTGTATCATTTGAATTCTGAAATTTCATTTGAATGAACAGTTTTCCTCACAACATTCTAATATAGAAATACAGACTTGATTATCTTAATGCTTATACAACAATACCATTCTAAAAACTTAATACAAGACGTTAGTTCACATTACAGTTGTTTTTGTAAGACATGCATCCTCCCCATTTTGATCACCACCCTGAAATTTGAGCATCTTGGTTGAAACCATGAGGGTAAGAACTACCTCGGGGGTCAGTTGGGTATGTGCATTTGCCTTTGCATAACCAGTTTGTACATGTTAATAGGACAGGATATCAGTACGTTTCAAGTTATTAATGGGTTCAGTACATGGGGTGGGGGTGATGGTCAGGATGAACCCAGGGGACAGTGTATGTGTAATTTCTTCCTTCAAGCTATTACTTATGGTTTAATTCCAGGGGTTGGGAATGGGAGTGATGGTCAAGTTGAACCCATGGATCATTTGTATGTGTAATTTCCCTTTTGATACCAAGTAAACATACATATGGTAATAGGCTGGGGATTTTAGTAGTTTTAGAATTATAAGTGTGTGTTCTACTGAGAATTTAAAGGGAAGTTGCTTTGTCCATCTTAAAACTAAGGGGATAAGTTTGTATATCAAATGGATTTATCAAAGAAAGAAATAATATTTCTTGAATATGTAGTGAGTGATTGTTTGTACATTCAGCTGATTTTTTGGCACAATTTTTTAAAATAAGCATGAATTCTGCAATTATATGTCCTTGAATAGTCCTTGAGCTAAAACGCCCGAGCTAAGTACCTGAAAGTAGGGATCGATCCAAGGGCTAAAATAAGTTGGATGTATAAATGTGTCTGTTACCGGTAATCGTTATTCATTGTGTAGATGGCTATAAAGTAGAGATCATATTAGGTTCTTTGGCCAAGGGGCTAAGTTACTGGAGGTTTGGGAAAGACTCTGGGACATCACCAAGGGGTCCTAGTCTGATATGTGATGACTCATGGATCATTGATCATATATGCCAGTTCTTTATTTGAAATTGAAATACAATCAGCCCAACCCATCCTAACCCCATTCCCAGGGGCTTGATCAAAATTCCAAAGCTTTACTTCCTTCTCTAGCCTGTTAGTGCCAGTTTTCACTCAGAATGATGAAAAGAGTGTAATTGTTCATTACATGAAAATCTAACAAAATTCACAATTTATTTTATTTCCAGTGCTAATTACATCCCCATAATTATGGAAGGTCTTTAATCTAAGGTCATTTTTCTGTCCTTCCCCACCCAAAATCAAGCACAGGGTTAGACTGTGAGACATGAACCATTAGAAATGCAAGATTGTTTTTCTTTCTAATTGTGGTGAAGCCTGTTTATAAAGGATAGTATTTTATAATTTATGAATAGGCATCCTTTTGATTGAAATGTGTACACAAGCTTAAGAAAGAAAATTTATAAGTGTCCCTGATTTAGAGTATATGCTTAGACAGATTTCACTACTCTTAAAACAACAGCAACAAAATAAGGGTCACTGTTATGAGACAGAATGAATGTCTTGGAGTCTATTCTACAATTTTTGATTGCAAGATCCATGCTGATGTCTTCAAATCATGCTGAATATTAAACCAAATCAGTGAAAATAGCACATATTTTTATGCACACCCATACTTCATTAAATGTCTTCCTAAATATTTTTAGAAAATATGGGTTTTTTTTCAAATGGAGTAGAGAACTTACCCCCTAATTCGATCTAATCTTGACCCTTTGGCTAATGTTAAAGCATCAGAAACTACTGCATTTTTTTGTTGCAAATTGTACTTCAGTTGTAATTTACTTTTGTTTTATTATTTTGCATAGAATTAAGAAGTAAAGAAATTTTTGGAAAAAAAAAACTATATAAATATTTTGGATTCATGTTGCATGTATGTTTGTATGTATGTATGTCAAGTGTATCATTGTATTTCTGTCTTTTTACACATACTGTATTAAGTAATGTATAAATTACATACAGAATAAATTAATATGTAATTTATGTTAATATACACATTACAGAATATTATTCAATGATTCTTTAATTTTGAGGAATTGGATCTGTCACGTAATGATATGGGACCACAGGCATTTAGAGCAATATGTCTGGCGATGTGCAGCAACGCAACCATTGCCAGCCTGAACTTAGCAAGGAACAAATCCGATACAGACACCTCTGTAAGTATTTATCGAGATAATCAGTGTGACACATATTGGAGAAGAGGCATATTGTATTTAAGGATGTCAAAATGTTAGTGGTAGTTTGATTGCTATAAATTGCTTTGTACTAGTAATGTATCAGTGTAGGTGTTGAAAGATATTTCTGCGATAGTCAAATCATCATACAGATTTTACAGTTCAAATCCATTTTTTGTAATAAAATTGCCATGAAGGTACATACCATATATACTCGTGTATAAGCCCATTCGCATATAAGCCGACCCCTCAAACTGAACAGGTATAAACACTAAAAAGTGCATGACCCGTGTATAAGCCGACCCACAACTCCGAGATATCACAAGATGCACGCGGTAAGTTCTAAATGCATTTAGGCAAACTTATATTCGCAAAAAGTACATGTATTCTTATCACGGGCTTGGCATGTATAATTATTAAAAAGAAATGGAATAAACTTGTTTGAAAAGTAATTTATTTAATTTTCTGTTTTCTGTTTGTTTTTGCCTAATTTAGATTTGTGTATAATTTGATCGAACAATGACGAGAATTGAGCGATCACGAGTTGCTGTAACACTACGTCCCCCTTTTGACTCAATTATTGTTTGTTTATGCATTATTGCATTGGACATTTTATATCAGTGCACCAGTAATTACTTTTTTATTTTGCCTTGAAATTGTAAATATCTGACTCATTAAAATTTGATCCCAGCATGACAACACAATGAACAACAATACGTTTTGATTCAACGCTTGAAATTAGGCTACTGAACATATTTGCATAATGACGCCACCACATGTACATTGTAGGTTTGAACATGCGCTGAATGAAGTACATTCCTCTGAATGAAGTACATCCCTTGGAGTCGAATCATGGGTACCACTGCACTAAACTTTAATGATATCTCCAAAATACAATAATGAAGTTTCAGAAATGATCCTTTGAAAATTATGCTAATAACGTAAAAGCTGAGTTGAGTTGTAGTTTACTTTGATGTAAGCGACCTTACACTATACCTGTCAACTCACACACCGGGAGAAAGAAAAAAAACTCCCAAATTTTGGGGTCACTCCACGCCTACCTCAGTGCATGTATCCTCAAAAAACTAATTCAGAATACATGTTTTATAGTGAACAATACTAAATGCCTTATGAGTTGACAATAAGGGAATAAGGTTGGATATATTACGAGGGGAAAATAGTTGCCACATGTACAGTACCTTGAGGATGCCTATTTAGGTACCTTTAGTTCAACAAAATTGGTAATCAATTGCTGGTGCTTGTGTAACACACAGTTTCTTTGAATCATGACAGCGGGCCAGTCGTTTTCACAAAATAGTTGCATCGATAAGGAGTAACTTTTAATTAGTCGCGCTGGATTTCTTGCTATTGTGCAGTTTGGCCACAGCTGACCAGAATATGAAAATAGGGCACGTCCTGGGGAAAAATAAGGTGTGTCACAGGGAGAAACCACGCATCCTTTGCGAATTTCACCCATATTAGATCCAGAAGATCAATCATTATTAGTGAAAACAAGACTTTTAAACATACCACGAAAAACCTCCCAATTTTAGGTCCCAATCTCTGTTTTTTTTAATTAGTCTCCCGACTTTGCTTTTGAAAAGTTGACAGGTATGCCTTACACCCCATTTACAAAACTAATGTAATCGTGCTAATATTATGGAATGAAAGGCAATTACACATCAATGTACTGGTATAGTTGCCGGTCAAAATTCCCTCTTAACACAAGCCAGTTTCAGGGTTTTAATGATTAACTGGCCTGTTTTGCTGTCAGAAAACGAAAGACAAATCCACCAACTGTCAACAAAGGAGATGCTGAAATATCGAGCTTTAAATTGTGTGGAAAGTTGTGATGTTGTTCTGCCAAAATACAAAACATAGATTGATGATGATCTTAGTTGATCTATAATGAGAATTTTAGCCTTTATTATTACCGTTTTTCGTGAACATGTAAGTTATGCTGGTTATGTGCCTTGTACAATTAAACGTGCGTACCTTTTCATACATATTACCTCAGTTTGTAGATCGCTTATATCATTGAAAATGAGTAACTCATGAGCACGTGATTCAACGTAAATGGAACAGCTATTAAGGACTAGCTGAAATATTATCTATAAGAATGCAATCTGGTCGAAACAATGAATAAAGTGAAATCTGCATCTAATAAATTTTGGAATAAATAAGGATTTAAGTGACGCTATGCTTTACACTGTGTAAGTACTGTACATTATAGTTCAGTCTGGTCTCTCGGGTAAACTCAACTGGCCTGCTAATTATGAAATCTGGATTTACCTCTATTTAATTTCGTGTTGGAGAAATCAGATAATATGCACACGCAAAATAATAGCAAAATGAATCATAGTACTTAATAACAGTTTAATAAGTGTCGGGTCACCGAAAATGATTTTTTTACATGCATATGTCTTAGGACACAGAAATAATTTTTCTCGTGTCCCAAGATTTACAGCCGTTACAGTAGTCAACAGAAAGACTTAAAAACTGTAAAGTTTAGACATTGCCCCACCGATAAGCCGACCCCCCCCTTCTTCTAGACCTTTATTTTTTCCTAAATTATTTGGCTTATACACGAGTATATACAATAAGTAAAACCTGTTATAATGTGATTCGTTATAACACAGTTCCACTTATAATGCGATGGCAGCATGGCTCCCATTTTTTAATTTAAGGTGACCTCTCTTTTTAACATTCTACATACATGCTCTTGGGAAAGCCAATTATTCATATCCCTAGCAGATTTTTAATCCAAGCACTGTGTTTAATGTTACCTTAACTTCACTGTGCACAGTTTCCACCATATTGGCATGTATTCAGTTCAGAACTAAAGTACATTTGGCGAACAAGACAAACGATATACAGTATGATTGAGAGGATAGTTAAAACTGATGACATTGAAATTTTAAATGCACATTTTCTATGGGGAAGATTTTTGAAAACTTTGTTACAGCAACCCCATTGATATTGCGATGTTATTCTTTGGACCCCAAGCATCGCATTATAACGGATTTTACCTGTATTGACTTGACGTTTGTTACAGTACATTACATTTGGCACATTACACCATTTTAGATTTGTTGAAATGATAACGGATCTTCTATCAAATATGGCTGCCATTACTATTAATAGGAAAGCCTTTAAACTACTTGACAAAAACTGCTCAACTGAATATGACCAAATCTCAGGATGTATTCTGGAATAAAGAGCTTTCAATTCAATACAAAACATTTGCAGTCAAACGTGGCCACCATTACTAGAAATGGAACAATTTTTAAACAATATATTCCAAACAAAACCACTATTAAAAACAGAATTTTGACCAAATTTTCAAAATGCATCCTGTCCTATAAATAGAGATGTCAAAATTTGGGGTAATTTCAACCGGGTACCCATCAATCCTAATGATTGGTTATTCGGGTGCCTGATCAAAGGGAAATTGTATTTAATGTGAACTGAACTGCTTTGTTGTAGGTTCACACATGCCACCCCCAAGAGAAGTATAAGCGTAATTTGTTACTAATAAAAGTGGCAGAAAGCATAATCTGAGCATAAAAAGAGCAATCTTTATATTACATTACATAATTATAGAAAACTGCTTGAAAAACATACATATTCATTTTATTTAACTTACATTTATTTTTGCTACTTACCTGGATCTGCAGTTAAAATTTTTGTAACAAATCGGTTAAATCCATGTGGATTAGTAGTTAATACAAGAGTATAGACAAAAAAGAAATTGATAAATTATTTATGCCTAACACTCACTTTAACTTGTCTACATGTCTACAGTAACTTTCGCAAATAGTCATAAAGTCCACAAATGTTGACTATTGTAGTATCTTTGGCCTGCCATGGTTTATCCCTTAACGATGGTCTGGTGCAACATGTTTTTAAGTTGAACAAAATCCCTGAAACATTTTTCAGTCATATAACACCCAACAGTGTTTGAATTGTAGTACGTGTTTAAATTTTATTTCGTCAAATATTTCTTAATCAGTACTTACTGTCACTGTCGAAGAAAGGTATTGACCTAGTTAATGTCATCAGGATCTCAAAACAAGCACATTTAAGTCACAAGAAAAATGGCTCGCTACCATGGACAGGCACGAAGTTAGGACAGTCCTGCTTTAAATATCAGCATTGATTCTTAAATAGGTCACACGAGAAAGGAGAAAAGCATCTTCCCTTGTATCATTATATAGTACATGTGTGACAAATAAATTATAAGCAACTATACGAGCCCCTTTGATGATGAACAAATGTGCACATGATATGAGCCTCAAAATTTAATTTGTTATTTTGTGTCTCTATCTGAACTTGGAATACTTTTGTTTTTAACAAGTACCTGGTAGTAAATTTTATTACCCGGGTCACTATCAGCGGGCAGCTATCTGAGTATCTGGGTACCCATTAGCATCTTTACCTATAAACCTTTAATTTTTTTTTTTACAAATGATGCAAATCTGCTATCAATATGACCATTGTTCCAAAAATTGAACCAACTTTAAATAACTTCTTTTCAAAAAATGCTCACCAGATTTTTACCAATATTGACAAAAATCATTCTGGTTTATAGTGCTTTCAAATTTATACCAGTTATACTGATTCACCATCAGATATGGCCACCATTACCCAAATTATAAAATGTTTAAAATGACTTCTTTGCAAAGCCTCTTCTCAGAAATTGAACATGTTGACAAAAAGCATTTTGTTGGGCTAGGCTGGGCTTGTGATCTTATACAAATAATGCAAATCTATCAAATATGGCTTTCACAACAGAAAGGTAGAAAAACTTGTAATAACTTCTTCTGACAAGCTATTGAACAGAATTTGATCTGTAGCATCCTAGCATGAAGGTTTTTATGTTTATAGAAGTGATGCTGATTCACCATCAAATAGAGAATTTTTAAACATCTTTATCTCGTGTAACTGCTGAACAGAATTGATAACCTTGCCTGTGAGCATCTTGGCATAGATAGTTTGAGGCTTTTCAGTATTGGACAAATAATGCAGATATGCCATGCTGAGAGCATCCTGGCATAGAGGCATTTCAGTATGGACAAATAATGCTGATATGGCATGCTGAGAGCATCCTGGCATAGAGGCATTTCAGTATGGACAAATAATGCTGATATGGCATGCTGAGAGCATCCTTGCATAAAGGCTTTCAGTATGGACAAATTATGCTGATATGGCATGCTGAGAGCATCCTGGCATAGAGCCATTTCAGTATGGACAAATGATGCTGATATGGCATGCTGAGAGCATCCTTGCATAAAGGCTTTCAGTATGGACAAATAATGCTGATATGCCTTGCTGAGAGCATCCTGGCATGGTATAGAGGCTTTCACTATGGACAATTGATGCTGATATGCTATGCTGAGAGCATCCTGGCATAGTGGCTTTGGCCATGGACAAATGATGCTGTTTTGTCATCAGATATGGATGAAGATACAGAAACCTTGACAGAATTGCTTTCATAACATGTGCAATCAACAGCATTGGGACTCTTACATTTGGCTTTTAGGCAGATGACAGTTCAGTGAGAGATCTCAGGCCTCCTTGGATCCCTTCTTTTGTGAATGCATTTGATTTAACATATTTGTGACATACAAATGTTGTGAATTGCTAATAGATTATGTGTATTGCATGATAGATATATTTTAATTTTATTTTTGTTAATGTATTTTTCTTGTGAGTTTGTTTCTTCTCAAATTGTGTGGTTTGTAGTATGTCAGACTAAAATCTTTAGTAGGGAAAAGTCTGCTTTCTCTGAGTAAATTCAGGGTCTGATAGTAACACTGATGTATGTAGAGATAAATTTATGAAAAGAGAACACTTTTTATTCTGGAAACTGTTGCTGATTTTCAGCTGTAACCTTTTTTAGAGATTGCTGTTTTATGTTATACAGCAACTGTACTGAAGCAAAAGAAGAAATGTGTTAATATTTTTATAAAATTTTAATATTTAATTTGACATGACACACATAACAATTTTATTTCATTGGGCATCATCATAGGCTACCTGTTACATTCTGCATTTGTCTCTAATTAGCAATTTAGCTATGACTATTTTATGGAATTGTCAGTTATTGTAGTAGCTAAGAGGCTATAGGACACCCAGCAATGTTGTCAGCACAAACCCAATGTGCCATGTCAACCATTTAAGTGGTTATCAATATACACCAATCACATTGGTATTTCTAACTGTGTCGAAGTTAATTCTCCCTTTGGCCTGATGCAGCACATGTGTACATAAACAAAATCCAATTTGATTTTTCTGTTAAGCAATTGTAACTCTCAAATACAGCAAGCCAGTACATGTGATGCATGCAAAATATCGGTAAAACATGATGGTGCTTTGAAGCCAGATTAAGGATCACCAGTAAACAACCTTAACATGTTTCACCAACAGTAAAGTCTCTGCCTCTGCCTGTATGCTATTAATAACAACATACCACATGTGCCAGTGAAAACACACCCAGGTGGGGTTGGGTAAGTTTAGTAATATGTAGTCACTTATACACATGAATAGAATTTTTATTTCTTGTATGCTGGGCAAATTTACAATATGAAATGTAAACATGATTCACACTCAAAGTACTTCATAGTGTAAATGCCGTTTATGACAGAAGGAAAGTGATGGAAATAGCATTATTTTGTGAGTGAATATTGACTGCATAGGATTTTAATGACCTTCATCTGAACTATATAGGGAATGAACATAGACTGTGGTATTTATGAAAACCAGGTGTCCTATTTCATTCATGATCAGATGTGAACTGTGGCTGCATGAAATGCAAAAAATACCACATACATTTAAAGATATGATTTATGTATGATTTGGATTTTTAACGTAGCTTTAATAATTTTTCAGTCATATCACTGCAATGTCTGCAGTGTGGCAGTTTATAGTGATGTCTAGCACTGGGGCATTATGCCACAGACATGTAGCATGATTTCCCACTCAGTCACATTATCCTGACACCAAGCTGACTAGTACTAATACTAACCTCATATTGCTGAGCACCTAGTGAGGCAGTTGTTAGTACCATTTTTATAAGTCTTTTATATGACCTGGCCCAGGTTCGAACCCACGACCTTCAATTCAAGGCAGACGCTCTAACCACTAGGCCACCAGAGCAGTCTACATTTAAAGAAAGTCACTAAATTTTCTGAAAAATATCTTTTTCTGTTCATTGCCTTTAATGTAACTATTTAATAAGGAAACTTTTTTTTAATATTAGGTGAAAATTGCACATATTTTATGTGCCTAATTAATGTTTATTGGGATTTTCATTTTCTGTACTCATGTATCCTCCCCTCCTTCATAGAAAACAGACATATTCATTCATTAGCTTTCATGTTATATGACAAATAAGGGTATAATGTGACCAGCAGTTATTTGCATGTTATAATGAGGGAGCACTGTAGATAGCAAATACATCCTTTTTTTTTTACAAAGTTTGTTTTGTACATAGTGTGATGTGCAGTTATGGAACCCATCATATGTATTATAGTGAGGGTATACATAGTGTGATGGGCAGTTGTTGATTCCAACTTGTGTATTATAATGAGGGTATTCATAGTGTGATGGGTGCTTAAAGAAACCAATGTGTGCATTATGATGATGGTATACATAGCATAATGGGCACTTATGGACTGTGGGTATACATTGTGTGATGGGCACTTATGGAACCCAGCTTATGTATTATAATGTATTAGCCAACAACACTAAGCTAATCAATTATTATAAGAAGTGTATACATATCTCTTCCTTAAAACATAAAGTTGGACCATTGATTACTTTGTGATGACCATGGCATTAACACAGTGGCTGAAGGGTGGTAAAATTCAAACAAGATTCCCATCAGTTTGGATAATGTCATCAATCCACATGTGAACCCAAAATGTGATCAACTGCCACTTTTTCAATGCAGTTAGCATGCGTTGTCAGTATTTGATGTCTTTAGAACCCATCGAAGTGCAAAGGTGAAAACTAAATTGAAAAATAATGGAATCAGAACTTGTTTGAGCCTGCCTCATGTATGAACCAACTTCAACCACTAGACTTTGCTTAAAATTTCAACAAATCAGCCAATTCATTCTGAAATGATAAAGAAAGATTGGACTTAATTATCCATGACTATGAGAATACTGGCCTTTTTAATTCAACAGGTTCAGGATTAGTTACCTGACAAACATATTGTTTGACAAGTTTCATTTGTAAGAAGAATTGATTTAAATAAGTATTATATCTAATTTTCATTTATATTTTCATTTATTATTCTTTGTTTCATTTACAGTAATAATAGTATTTGAATACCTTAAGCTTCTTCTGATTTCTCTATGTTCTTATCTCACAACATATCAATTTAAGGCAATGAGCGTAAATTACAGCTGGTGTATACTATATATATAGGCGTTCATTGAAACGATATAAAATGCTTTATAATTCTTTTTTCAAAGGTTTAAACTAAAACAGATATGTGTAAGAGCTAATATCTTTTTACCAGAATACAAAAATGAGGTTGATTTGTCAAATAGCTAGTTCATTGATCTCTAAGAATGAAATATAGTAAATATAGGAGGAGAGGATTTTGTATTGTGTGATGGGGCTTTGAATTCAAGATTCAAGGCATAATGAAATCCAAGAAAATTGGCATCCTACAAAAAATTAGTGAAACAACCACTACCTCGATAACTCACACCCTGATAACTCGCAAACCCACTTATAATGCAGGGTCAGTCATGGATCTCATTTTTTTTAATAGAAAGTAAAAAAATTTGACCCATATTTGTTGAACATGAAGAAAATTGCGATCAAATCTGGCAGCTGAAACCTAGATATATTGCTCGTTTTGTCATCAAAAATGGTTGATATGACCTGGAAATTTGAATAAACATTATGAAATTATTAACTTTTAATAAGAAGTCATGTATTTTGTTAAAATTTCTTTCCAAACAACATTCTTGGTACATAGTAAATAACAATCTGCAATGAAATTTTGATTAATGAAAAAGTCACTAACATCTACTTGAGACAGCACTTTAACTCATTAACCCCTGGCGCCGCATTTACGTGGCAGGAGGTGGTAGCCTACTTCTGAGCTCTGTAGCGTCAAGGTCATGTATGACACAATAAAGTGGGTGGTATTATAGAAAGGTAGACAGATGTTGCTTTACGATGATACCAAATAATATGGATGTTCTAGTTGCACTACAAAATACAGAGGGAAAAACGTAACTTTTTGGACCTGAGTTTTTTCCAGCCGAAATTGGCCCGAGGTCGGAATCCGATTTTGTGTCCCGATTTTAGACTTTTTGGCCTCAGATCTAAGACAGACCGGTCTGAACTGCACACAGACAGGTGAACCTTTGCAAAAAGTAGGATAAGATGGGCATTTAGAATAAAGAGTGGTCTCAACATGAAAAGGATGGGTCCGTTAAGCAAAAACAAAAAAAAAAAAAGAAGTCCAACTTTTACCCTTCTGCTCATGCTCAGGCAAAATAGCCAATGAAAAACGATGTTTATAACACAACTAGGCATTAGGTTAACCTAAAATGTCTTGGAGGTCGATGTATTAGGATGTATTCAGAAATAGCCCCCAAAATGGGTTTCCTACTCGCATTTCAGGCGAAAGCGACAAAAACCTCCAGGGGTTAATGTGTTAATAAATAAATACCAATTAAACAAATTTTTTATCAAATGAAATGTGTGTTTTAGTTATATCTTTCAGTTCCGTTTAAGTATAATGATCATAAATACAATGTGCCCTGTTGTATTGAAATGTGAAATATGTCAAACTACCTTAACAGCTGTGTCCTTGAGCTTTTCTTTGAGAACCTAATTAAGTGCTTACAGTGTTTTGATACCGAATTTGTGTAAGTATTTGCTGTATTGTTGCACTGAATTAAAAGCAGGCCTCCTTTGTATTGCCAAGTTAATTATGTCTTTTGTATTAAATAAGGGGCTGGGTGGAATAAATGAAAAGTTAAAAGCCATGCAAATCCAACCTGCATAAGAGCTAGCAGCCCTGATCGAGTGTCAGGTCAACTCATTTCAAGTGATCAATCAAACACTGTTAAAAGTTTTGAGGATGAGCTTAATGTAATTAAACAACCTTAAATTAGCATACTCATTCACAAATGTGATCAACGATAGCAAGAAAACCAAGTGAAATGAATACTTGATGACACAAAATTCCTTTTCAAAGATACATTTTATTGATGAGAAGCTAGTTTCCAAGTTTGTAGTTAATTTGTAATTTCTGATTTGGCACTCAGAGATTTCCCCATGGATAAGAAAAGGTTTCACTATTACTTGCAATGAAATCATGCCATCAGTATTTTACCAATATAACAATTAAACAAAATTGGTATCTGTTTCATGAACTAAATGATCCTTTTTTAAAATAAAATGAATCTTGTTTGATTGTGAATTTGAACCAGTGACTAGTCTGGTTGCCTGTTTAGTATCCTCCTGCATTGCATTCCACAAGTCAGAGTAAAGAACAAAGCAGGGAGCAGACAGGTCAGGGAACCAGACAACTCACCAACAACATAAAGCAGTGATGTAATACACAATGTTTTCGCTTACACGTGAAGGTTGTTGAAACCAGTTGGAATAATGTTAACAATCTCTAATCTGTTGGTTATCTTGAAAATATATAAAAATGAATAACTTCATTAGAAATAAAACGCTTTATTGACAATTATTCCCAGTGTGATTTAAAAACGAGTATTCAGGCATTAAACAGACCAGTTCACTCCCCACCCCACCCTTGCAGTTTTATTGATGTCCAGCGAGGATGGTATCATTTCATATTGTAATGGAGGTCCCTCGATAACTCGCACCCTTGCTTATAGTGCCATCTATGTTTGGTGCACAAGTTATCAAGGGAGAGGTGTACTACAGTAGAACATTCATTTTAAAAGTTAATTTTTAATAGCCTGCATATAATATTATAGCATTGTCCATAAGTCCATCTGTTATTTTTCTTGTATCTGCACCTTAGTTTTACACCATCCACCTTTACCAACACTTTTGCATGACTTGTACTTGGAGTAAGGAAGAAGCCTATTAATTCTGAGGTCAAAAGGTCAGGGGTTAAGGTAACTAATGGAAACAGCAAAAACGGTTTCCACATAACAGCACTGAATTTAGTTACAGACCTGGATCAACCTTTTTGGATGATTTGCACTTTCAGCAAGAAAAAAGTCTATTAATTTGGTGGTCAAGGTCACTTGCTGAAAAATTAAAAATAGTTTTTGCACAAAACTTAAGATTTGAGCATTTATCCACACTAAAATTGGGAATCTTTTACTTTTTGGGTAAGAAAGAAGTCTATTAATTTTGAGGTCAAAAGGTTAAATGTCATGATCACTATGAAAGAATAAACAAAAATGGTTTCACATAACTTTAGTTCTAGACCACATACATTGACCAAAGTTTGTCCACTCAAGGTAAGGAATTTGCCCATTGATTTTAAAGTCAAAGGTCAGGGTTTTTGTGCTCCCCCATCCCAAAGAATGGGTTGTCACAATAACAGTTCTTCCAGATTAATTTCCTGTATCAAAGTTCATGAGTATTTGCACTTAGGGTAAAACAAACCATTAGATTTTATGGTTAAAATGTCAAAGCTCAGGGCCATTATAAATTTAATAGGAAAATAATGGTTTCTGCACACTAAAGATTTATTCAGGACCCAATCATAAATAATCTCAGGAAGCACCCATACTCTTCCTATGCCTCACAAAGGACTATTAAACATGAGGAGGTGTGTAATGTATCAGCGATGATGCTCTTGATTGGAGTTAGTCATGCAGTGTGATAATAATGCAATAGAAAAATGTAAATTTTAATTAAGTCAGCATGAAGTAATAAAAAATACAATAAAACTTTCCTTAACCACAACATTATTGGACCAAAGTGTTGGCCAGTTTATAGAAGTGTGGCTTGTATATTGAGCTTTAATTAGCATCAGATAGACTTTCATGGAATCAGAATATGTGGTGTCAGCAGATGGTGCCAAGTTTAGAGAAGTTGAATTGTTTAAGGAATAAATTGCTGGCTTTGGTATATCTAGGAATGTAAAGTTCTGGATGATTGGTGTCCTGGTATTTGACTATTAGTTATCTTGGAAAAAGATTCATGTTATTGTGTATATGCTGTCTGTGGTTGCATCAGTCCACCCACCCGTTTATCTGTCATGTAACTGAACTCTTTCACCGTTTGATTGGGATGTAATATTTTGTATGATCTTACAGGACAATGAGTAGATGACATTTAAGGTTTTGGATCCAACGCATACTCAGAGGAAGACAGGTTGGGGTCAAAGGTCAGATTTTCATCAGTAATATGGATTCTTCTTGTTTACTGAACTTTTTCATTAAATAATTATGCACCATTAAATAATTTAAAGTAGATATTTTTTATTATTTCACATTTTTAATGGGCAACTAATCCTTTCTTTTTTTGTATTTTTTCCTGTAGGAAAGTATAGGAATGATGCTGCAAAGGAACAAAACACTTATCTTTTTGGATGTGTCCAGTAATTATCTGGGTAAAGATTTCTTCTCCCGTAATGTTGGACCGGCATTGAAAGCCAACAATACTTTAAGGACATTAAGGTTTGCTGCCTGTCTGTGTTTAAGTCTCTCTCTCTTTCTCTCTCTCTCTCTCTCTCTCTCTCTCTCTCTCTCTCTCTCTCTCTCTCTCTCTCTCTCTCTCTCTCTCTCTCTCTCTCTCTCTCTCTCTCTCAGCCTTTACAATGGTAATTTTAGCTTGTAGTCATTTCTTTTATGCTGTGATCATTTAAAAGAAAATTTGTAATGTGACGTTAGGTGTTCATTACTTAAGTACCAGGAAATACTATATGTGTGTTTTGAAATCAAACCATTTCTAATTTTTATTTTCCCCCCTAAATATATACAGTACTCCCTCATTATAATGTTGTTCCTGGAAATACATGATATATATAATTTTACTACCACTTGACGAAATGGCATCTATGACCATACACACCTTATAATGAGAAGCATGTTATTATGAAAGCCTTATAGTGAGGGAGTCCATGACTAATCACACCTTGTAATGGGAAGTGTGTTATTATGAAGGCCTTATAATAAGAGCCCATGACCATACTCACCTTATAATAGGAAGTGTGTTATTATGAAGGGACTTATAGTGAGGGAGTCCATGACCATACTCACCTTAAAATGGGAAGTGTGTTATTATGAAGAGACTTATAGTGAGGAGTCCATGACCATACTCTTATTATGGGAAGTGTGTTATTATGAAGGGACTTATAGTAAGGGAGTCCATGACCATACTCACCTTAAAATGGGAAGTGTGTTATTATGAAGAGACTTATAGTGAGGAGTCCATGACCATACTCACCTTGTTATGGGAAGCGTGTTATTATGAAGGGCCCCTTACAGTGAGGGAGTCCATGATCACACTTACCTTACATCATTAACTATGTTATTATGAAGGGCCTTATAATGAGAAAGTGTTGCAGCAAGTCATTGATGTCACTTTCTTGCAGCAGTTGCATTTCATTATTATTGTTAAAGACTATTTATGTTAGTGTTAAATTTCTAATAGTCTCAATTTATTACATATCAACCTTTATTAACATCATAATGATTAGTCAACCAGTCACCATCCATACCATATCACCTAGCATTGTCACAGTGAAAGATTATAGAGGCATGTAAAGTTCTTAATATATTGTGATAAATATTCCTAATGATTGGATGTGTAATTTATGAAACTTGTTGAGTAATAAAATATTCCACTCTCTGCAGGCAGTAAAAATAATATCTGGATTAGTCAGTTGCTCAACTCGCTGAGATCAAAAGACAGTTGGCTGATGTGAGAGGCATGTGATGAATAGGAAATCAGAAGAAGCCATATGTAGCTATTCATGGTCAACCATGAACCAAAACTTTGCCTCCTGTTACAGACAAATTTTAAATATTGAATGACCCCTGATCCAAATGAAAAGAGATGTAACTCGTGTCTCTTCTCCAAGATGAACTTTTTTCTTAAGAGATAGCTTTAACGCACCAGCAAATAGATGAAGCTATCAAACTAAACATGTTACACTGGCACAAAAGGCAACTTCCATTTCTGCTGCGATAACATAGCTACTTTTCCCACAGTCCTGCAGTCTATTTGCCTTGACCCTGGACTTTAATGATAAAAACTGTCTCACTTTGGAACTGGATGATACTGACACTTTTGAGTTACACTGCCAACATGACTCAAGTGTATGCAAGATAAGAAATGTTTGTACATTAATTCACATAATATTCGTTTATAAAAACAATGCTGCCTTCATGAAGTAAACGTTTTGTTTGCATTGACTGTGCAGACACCACAGATTCATGACAGTGACTGCTTAAGGTAGGTAGAAACCATTGTTTTGTAGGGAAATATCTGACCGCTATGGAAGGCAGGTGACTGCTACATACAGGATATTTATATAGGAAATTTCCTAGGGGAAAATTAGAATGACTTGTGAACAGGTGACTGTTGAATAAAGGTTTGGACAGGTTTGACTGTACATCACAACATGGTGTGCAAGCAAGACACAGCCTCAAACTTTTTTTCTTAAGGGTAATCTCATGTGAAATGTTTGAGTATTCAGCTCTTTTGCGAAATTCAAAGTTTTGCACAGCTTAGGGTCATAGCAATGCAAACTCACAACACAAATTTTTTGTTGATGTCCTAGCAGTGCAAACTCACAAAACATAGGTTGATGCTTTATCAATGCAATTTCAAAAAACAAATTATAGGTTGATGTCCAAGCAAGCAAAATCATTATATGCTGATGTCTTAACAATGCTATATCACAAAACAAATTATAGGTTGATGTTCTAGCAATGCAAACTCACAAAACAAATTATAGGTTGATGTCTGAGCAATGCAAAATAAAAAAAATGTTGTAAGTTGATGTCCTTGCAATACAAAATCTCAAAACAAATTATCAATTGATGTCCTAGCAATACAAAAGTACCCAAAAATTGTAAGTTGATGTCCTAGCTATACAAAATCAGGAAATAAATTATAGGTTGATGCGTGTTTCTTATGCTGCTATTAGTTGAATATCAATGTCATGACTTCCTCTAAAAAACACTTAACAGACCTTGATCAAATTTTATAGAAAGTACCCTAGTTTGAACACTTTTCAGATTTTTACAAATGAAGCTGTTCCACAATCAGATATTGCTACCATTAGCAAAAGTTCAAAAACATTTACACAACATTTTCTCAGAAAACTGCTGAACAGAATTTGAACAACTTTGACACAAAGCTTCCTGGTATAGCAGCCTTTCAGTATTGGACAAGTGATGTAAATTCACTATCAAATATGGATGAAGACTCTAAAGGTAGAGAAACCTTGAAAGAAGTGTTTTCATAGCATATGCAGTCAATATCATTAGAAGAAATTTCAGCAGAAAGCATTCTACTGACCCAGATTGCTGGTTAGCATAAAGCAAGGAAAGTAATCAGTGATAAGGCTATTAGAATTGCAAGTCTGGGGTTATGTTGAGTAATTTCCCTTGCAGAAAACTGTGTAAAACATTAAAAAATATATATAGAATACAATACATAGCATAAAATATATGTGTAGTTGTATACGTCAACTACCCATGTAAGCAGTATCAGGTCTAATTCTATCCAGTGTGTGAAACTTGCCAAATATCCTTGCAAGCCCATAGGACCAGTAACCTGGAAATGTTACTGGTCCTCTCCATAACCAACCAGTCCTACATTTCATAAAAGAATAATACAAAATGTAGTTAATGACTTCATGGTAAATACAACTTGAATATCAGCTTTTAGCATGATGATTTAGATAATGAAACATGGAAAATAAAGAAAAAACTCAAATGAGATATTTATATTACATGGTGAAATTTGTTAAATTTATTGAATTTATTAAATAATGCTGTTTGCTAACCAGGATAATGATGCTTACTGTCCAGCTGATCTTGATCCAAAACATAAATCTTCTAGTGGCTGGACATATATGACCAGACTGAATCATAATCAGAATGAGAATCAGGATCCCATTTTGTTGACTTGGAGAATGAGACTCAGCCTCCAAAGATAAGGCCTTTGTATCCAAAGTGCAGCTGCTCATTAAATTAGGTCTGCAGAAAGATGAGTTCCAGCAGTGGATTGCTGGAATTGAATCAAAATCTTCCACATCAGCAGATTCTAGCTGAGCAGTTAACAGCAATGTCATGGCCTTAACATGCATCCTGTTTCGATATTCCATGCAAATTCTGTAACCTAACCATTATTAAAACATTGTTTCCAAATCATAGTGTCATATTCCTTTTGAATAGTTCTGTGTATGCATCTTGACTGTGTTTGGTTTTTTAGCCTCTGGTGACTTTGAGCATTGAGATACCTCAACATGTTTTCTTCGGACTCAAAAGTAGCACACATTGCATAAATGCAAATGAATTTTTAACTGGAATTGCAATCATCTATTGAATGCAGACTATGCATGAATTATTTATCTTCTAATCTCACAAAAATGTTAAACTGGTCATCAGAAACAATTCTTGTTATTTATTTGCAACTTAGTTTCTATTATTTCATTTAATATCATATAATATACAGTTTGTAGATTAAATTTACTCAATATACTTAAAATCGAACTGGTCAGATGGACTTTCTACTCAAGTTTTGCCCCAGTCTGGTGTGAAATTAGCTAGCATTGGACCAGTGGGCTGGTGGCAGTTTTGCATTTTGCTTCTCCTTTTTTTGACATGATTTGTATCATAATTAGTACAATTGTTGAAGCATTTTTTAAAATTATATTGAGGAGATTTACTTGAAACAAGTAACGGATATATTTCATTGAGTGGGTGAAAAATTCAGTATTTTCACCCACAAGATAAAATATATCCATTATTCACTTGTAGCAAGCAGATTTTCTTTTTATTTTATGCTCAAACTTACTGGCTAGCGAGATGTATTGTATAACATATTGAAGTAGCATATTTCTTATTGGATCCCGCATGATATCTGTGGTTTACCATTTGCATTCTGCAGTGTTTTGTGATTATTCACACAGAAAATATAAACAGTTACATAATTCTCCATCCCAATTTAAAGTAAAAGAGCACAATAAGAAAGGATATAAAATTTGCTCCTTGGATTTGGACTCAAGTTGACATTAATGGGAGACGGCCATTGATACCATTCGGCCACATAAGTATCTAAGAATAACTTTGATTTTTACAGTTATCTTGTTATAGATGCGGCATTGAAATTATTTATCATAATTCACTGCAGTGAATTATCACAATTATTGTATTTGGAAAATCTAGTTTTTCATGGCTTAGCATAAAATAATATTTAATAAGAGATTTTGCAACCACATCATTTTATATCCAGTATATTCCAAAATTCACAGCACTACAATACACTTAGGAAATGTTATTTCATATTGATTTTGTCATAATGTAATCATGTAATTTCAGCTTGCACAGTAGTTCCAGTTTTTACTAAAGCAGACATCCTTAATTAATCTTTTCCAGGGCAGAGGGAATTGGTTCTACTGATGTGCGTTTACTTCTGGAAGGTTTGAAGGAGAATAAGACACTGTCTGAGCTCGACTTAAGTAATAATGAGGTCACAGATAAGACAGGCTTTGGGCAGGGGATCAGTGAATGGTTGAAGGTGAGCTTTGAAAAGAGTTGTCTTTGACAGAAAATCTTATTATATTTACACAGTTAGTTTACAATTATTTGTAGGATGGCAGTTTTAGTAGATCTTATGGCCTCTGCAAGCCACAAATATCTAATGTAAAATTATCCATGTGTGAAGAAAACAGAAACCAGATTCAATCAGAAATGTAGCCAAAAATTTAACTAACAAAGAAAATGTTTTAGTGAGAGCATAACAATGTATTGTGTATAAAAAGATGAAAATTTGATATCCGTGACTGAAGAAAATGAATGGATCCACTGTACATTGGCTGGAAAATATATTGATACAGTTGTTTCCTTTCTTGATATGTCGCTTTCAAAATAGGACACTATCTGACCAGAGGCCACCTTTGCTCAAAACTGAAACAGTGAGGATGCCCCATTTCTAAGGTCAATATTTCAGTGATTAGGAGAGTTTTGGAACATCATAAATTTATAACACTTAGCCAGTTATTGCAGCAGGTTATGTTCATGCACTGCTTTGATACATTGAATAATGTTGTTTTTTGATAAAAGTAAAATTTATGAGAGTTGTCAAGGTGGACTTGGAAAGATTATGTGCCAATTCTTAACATTATCATATTCAAAGACACATTATCTTTAATTTAATGAAAATTTGTATAGGAGGTAGAAACATGTATATTTCATTTATTCCAGAGCAGCATATATCTTTATATCATTCAGGCATAAATATTAACGATACATGAATATTACAGTAATTGATAATAATATAATAATATCCCTAGTTCTGAAACATGGGGATAATACATTTTGTAAATCCTGCCTTATGTTCTAACCTCAAATTTAACAAAATAGCCTTTATTCTAAAGCCAGACTCATTATTAGAGTCACACACCAAAATGCAAGTGCATTTCATTGGTTACATTTTCAGAAGTGTATACCCAAATTCACAGTCCTTACATCAATTTTCTACCCTTGACCAGTCATGAACTGATGGAATGCCCTTGCTCAGAAATCAACTATTCTACAGTAATTGTGATTCTGTCTCTTCAACAATGTTGCAGCTCCCAGGCTAAGGGGTGTTGGAGTCAAAGGTTACATATTCATAGGTAATACAGAGTCTTTCTTGTTACCAGTCTACACCAGTTAAGGGCAGGTGATCACGTTTGGTGTGATATTTTATGAGGATGAGGAGATAACAAAGGTTTCAGATTCTGGATGTAACCTTTTAGAGTATGAAGGTATGAGGTCAAAGGTTACATTTTCATATGAGGTCAAAGGTTACATTTTCATATGAGGTCAAAGGCTACATTTTCATCGGTAATATGGGCTTTTTCTTGTAAACTGATCGTCATATAAACCCATTAGGGGGGATCTTATTTGAAACATCCCAGTCAAGAGTTACATGGATACTTTCTTGTAAATAACTCATCAACACCAGTTTAGGGAGGGTGATCATATATGGTATATTGTATCATGGGTTGAATAGGTAACATCAAATATTTAAAATTAATTGCACCCCTGTTTGCAAGAGATCACAACTAAAAAAACAGAATATGTTGTCAGTGGCTTCTCTTACTACAGCAAACCTACATTTTATAGGAACACATTCTTGGATGCAACAAATATATCCAGTTAAGATTTCCAAAAATATATATTCAGCATTAGAGTAACTTCTAAAATTAATATATCTATCATAATGAATGAGCTATATCAATTGGAAATTGGCTTCACTGGCAAGGAACCACTGCATAATGTTGTCTTTTTATGTTGTTGTGGCAAATTTGAGTGGGCTTTGGTAGCACAGAGAGAATGCACATCATTTACACCTCTCCAGTCCTGGGTTCATATCCCATTTGCAGCATGTGCAAGCACGGTGTTAAGACTTGTCTCTCCTTTAAGATTGGTAGCTAACTCTGGCTTCTTGTTTTTCCTCCACCTGAAAAGAGAGCAAAGTGCTAACAAGTAGTAATTAAGAGTGCAGTTTGCAAGTTTTTATTTTATTTTTATCCCATTACATTTTTAAGAGAAGGACCTACCTGTTTGTGTGTGCTTCAGTACATGCATGCATGCATTTGTAATGTCATTTTTAATGTCACATAACTCCTCCATCACCATAGGGGGTAGAGATTTCATATATTGGTCTGTGTACAATGGTTGTAACATTTTAATCCTACCTTTGGGAAGAGGTTTGGGGGTGGGGATAGTTATACATAAACTAATAATAGTCTTATGTGTCTCATAGTTTGTATATATGATTACTGGCTAACTTTCAGCACAAAGTGCATGAGATTCTGAATGATGTCCCCCTGAGCATGTCAATCAGGGATGCAGAATGATCCCAGGGTCATATCTCAGAAACTTTTAGCATCCCCACCCTTTTATCATGGATCACAGACTGCATACAGAAAAAAAAACAAAATATCTGAAATTTCACATGTCTATTCTTAACTTCAAAAGACACAGCCCAAGGGACACAGATTTACATGCACAGTTGGGGCAAAGGGAACACGTTGGGATATGTGTTTACAAACACTCTTTAATCTGTAATTTACGTAAAATTAATACAGATTAAAATTTTAACAAAATGTATTGGTACTGAAAAATTAGCCTATCTGTTTTACGTTTAGATTTAAGGCAATAACTTTCACATTACTTTTAGATTTTTACAATCATTTCACATTTAAATATGTTGCATTTAATTGTGAAGAAAACAGCTGTGCATTCTCTGTTTTTAATTGGGTGCCAGTTTTTGTGGATTTTGCAATTTTTACAAACTACAAAATAAGAATCCCAGTGAACAATAAACTGGAACAATGTGACTCCTATCTGAGAAAAAATTTTTCACTACTGATGAGAATATAATTTTCTTCAAACTCCATAATCTGAAACCCATGAAAGAATTAACAGTATTAAATTAATTTGAATGAGTTCTCTATTTGCAGAAGCCAGACTGTGTTGTAACGTCACTAGCTCTCAGTCGATGCAGAATTACAGAGGTGGGTCTCCAGGCAGTAGAGGAGGGGCTGTCTCAGAACAAGTCACTCTTGCAGCTGAACCTAACTGGAAATGAGGTGCTAGTTGTAATACATCTTGAACTGTAGTGTATTCAAGATATTAACACAGAGTGATGAATGCAAGCAGCACATAGATTTTTGACCTTAGGGGTGACTGAATAAAGACTGCTGTGAATGTTCTGACATCTATGTTGTACTATCATCATTTGCATCATTTTTTTTCTTAGCTCTGACCTACCCTCTCAACATCATTTTAAAAATATCATCCAAAAACAAAAACAAACATTGTACATTGATTGTTGTCAATATACTATACAGTACAACCTGTCATGAGAGACCATTCCTTGTGTCTCAGGACATCTGGTATCTCATAATAGGTTTGTGTAATGGACCAGTTTCCAAGGTCAAAATACAACACTGTTTAGGAAGAAAAAATACCCACAGTCACTGCACATAAAGTAATTTCTTTAATCATATTTCTTGTTAAAATGCTGCATGCATTCATCTTAAAATAAATTTATATAGTAAATTAATAATAAATATAAAGCTATCATAAAACATTCACATTTATATTTGAAGATCACATGTACTTGTATATGAATTGCAAAATAACTAAGGCTATTTTGATTCATCCAGTCTGTAAGTTAACTTTGCTTCAATTAATTACATTAATTTTTTCCTCCAGTGTTAGAAAGTTTCTCTTTTTTGTTTGATTTTCTGCTGTTGGGATCAAGATATTAATGCTATCAGTGATTAGTTGTAATAACAACTGTAACAGTTTTTGCCGACATGGAATATATGTACCAATGAGTGAAATCAATAGACATAATGAACTGTATAGCTAAGATGAAACAGCAATTAGTTTTTTACATATGCTTCTTAAAAACTACAAAAGGATCTTTTTGCAAGCTATTAAGCAGTTTTTATTTGGTTGGTTATTTATTTTGATTTTGGATCCATTTAAAACTTCAGAGCAAGCTATTTGGATGTATTGATGTTCCTTAAATTCTCACACAAATGAAAATGTCATTTATTGGAGAAAAGCCAAGTGTTACTTGTGCAGCAGTGATGTCAGAAATGTCTTCATTGTAAATTTTAAGGTTTTTTATTAAAGGTTTGTGTTTTACAAGTTATACCCAGCAGAAATACACCATAGCACTAGGAGTACTCAGAATGTTCTCTGAAAGAGTTGGGTGAATGGGTTAAATCAAGATTAGAAAGAAAACAAAATATTTTTCTTCAACATGATGAGTACATCTTGTGTTTTGTCATATTTTATAATTTCTCAGTAGTAAAATTTGTTGTAAATGATTGCTTTTTATACCCCCAATATAGTGGCATCTAATGCTTGGATTGTCTTTTTATGTGTGCATGTGTGTGTCTTTGGACAACTTTGGTTAAGAGTTTTTCAGCACTTTTTGTTCATTAAGTGCATACACAGTTTGCTTCTTATTTGGGACATAATATCATAGCTTTCTGCCCAAGGGTGGGGTCATGGGGTCAGGAATTATAAAAGGCAGACATTTTGGTTCAAGGTTTTCTAGTCATTCGTATTTCCACAACCCTTTACCAATTCACTTCACATTTGAAATATAACATCATCCCATGAATTGCTTTTCTCCATACAACTACTATACCAACATGGGTCATAAGGTCAAGTATTATAATGAGGACACAGTTTGGTTAAGGTGTTGGGTTCATTTTTTTTCTCCAGCATTTATAAATCAGTAGCCTTTACCCAGTTCACTTCATATTTAGAGCTTTAATATCATCACATACTTCCCTTCTCCTAGGAACGTTCATATCCAGCTTTCTGACCTTGGTTGGATGGTGGAGTAAAGAAATATAACAGAAGACACATTTTGGTTAAATTATTGACTGGTATTGACTTGTATTTCTATATCCAGTACATAACTAGATTATAACATTGCACACTGACTTTATGGATTTTGAAAGTTTTCATTCTGTCTCAGATGTTTTCATTAACTTTTACAGCAAATGTGGAAAATTGTATGACCCTGAATTCTGCTTGTGTTGTCCCCAGAGTTATTTTCCTTGATGGGTGAAGGAGTAGGACACCTTTGGCTTATTATTCTTCTTCAAATTTAACGTTGCCTCTCTCCGTTAACTAAATACAGGGTTTCCACGCTACCGGGAAATTAGGAAAAAGTCGGGAGAAATCATAATTTGTTTCCCGACCATGAAAAGTCCTTGAATTTCGCAAATATTGATGAAAATCGGGAAAAATCCAGGAATTTTTCACCACCTCTTGATGCCCAAAACAATCACATAATTGAGACGTAACTAAACTGATCGTGAGTTAAATTTACTGAATTCTAACCAGAATATTCGGTGGGTGCAGTATGCATCATTTGGGTGCTTGCAATAAACATTATATGCTGAGTCAGTCCAAGCTTTTGCTCAGTGGATTAGATTCGTCTAGTAGACTTTTATTTTCAAAGTCAGTTCGATATCCATATCTACCTTACCTGGAAGGTATGAAAACCAGTCTAGCATCTCAAGAGGCCAACATGGTGGTGGCAAAGCGTAGCCGCTTACCGGATGGCCTAGAAAACTTTAAACGTTAGATCGAGTGATAATGCATGAAATCAATATGAAAATTACTTATTTTCTCAGAAATTGTGAGTATTAAAATTGTTATGTCTTTAATCTGCTGAAAGACAAGATAAAATTATGGCGTTGATGAAATGTCACATGGTACTCTCCATTTGTATTGCTAGTCGCATGAGTACACAAATCTAAGAACCCACATTTTCAAATGTTGTAGAGAAAAAATTTTAAAAAATATTAAATGAAAGTCATATACTGGTTGTAATAAAAATACAAAAATGAAAGAACAAAAAATTCTCCATATTTATATATTCCGAGAACAACTTCTGGAGTGTTGTTGTATCACGTGACTACCACACTGACATGTGCTCTCTGCTTGATAAATCAGACTGGCCAGATTGCTGGTTTTTACAAGAAAAATCAGACTTTTATTTAATATAATTGAATTTCTGTACAACAACATTATAAAGGGGTTTGTTGTTGATATCACATGACTATTGGACTTTCAATGTTGTTGTTTGAGATTTGTGAAGTCATGTGACTAGTAATGAAAATGGCAAGTACCGGGTCAGGTTTCATCTATGCCGCAGTTACATCTAGTCTGTCAGTGGATTAAAGACATAATGATTAAAATACTTGCCATTTCTGAGAAAATAAATCATTTTCCTATCAATTTCATGCAGGTATGAGTCAATATAACATAAGTGTAAATTTTCTAGGCCCTCTATATGTCACTACCACACAGTGGCGGAAGATTCCAAAATTTTGATATGCAGTTGCAATGAGCCCACAACCCAACCTAAATGTCCAAATATGAAAAATGGGGTGGGAATATTCAGAGGAAACTCTGATTAGAAAATGGACTGCTATTTGTTTTAAGCCAGATTTGTAGTTCAAATTGTTGAATCTCAGAGCTGAAATGAGAAACTGTTATCCCTTGTATTTTATATTAAAAAAAACGATATGAGCCCCTGTATCAGTACAGGTTTGGGGACTGCTTTAACCAATTACAAGAAGACAAGTTGATTTTACAGAAAATTCACTCCTTGTTTATACAACAGTATATAATTTTGAAGGTCTTCTGTCAAAATTTAAATCAACCCTTTTGAAAATGGTTTTTTAAATGATGGATTTTTAACCAGATCGTCTTAAGGAGATTAGGTTGTTTGAAAAAAATCTTGTTTGGGATTTTATTGGCACAGATAAATTCAGGGTTAAACTCTTTTCATTACAAGACAAGATTCTAATTATTTGCATTTATTTTATTTTTTTATATGCTGTAATAGGAAATGTTACTTTCTATGAGATGCATATATATATATATATATATATATATATATATATATATAGCTTTAGAATTCTTTAGAATTAAAGGTGTGAAAGGAAACAAAACATAATTTATGTTCATTATGCAGGTCAGCAAAATAAAGTTAGAATTTTTATTCTGTACATTGAAATGACTTTACATGCCAATTTATAGGAATATGATCAAACTTATATCATGTGATACATTTTGTGGAGTTGTACATGATCTCTTTGCTGACTTAGATGTTTTGGAGAGTCTTGAAAGAGAAACATCTTTAGATTTAGAAAATGCATGTTTTATAATCTAAAATGTTCTTTAATTCCATTCAGTAATGGTCATATGTGAACCTTGAAAAAAATTAATTTCATCCTGGAAAAACCCTGGAAATGACCTGGAAATTTATCTTTAGAAAAGCGTGGGAACCATGTAAATACCTAGAATATTGTATCACCCCATGCTTCATTTTCCCTATTCCACTGTCACCATGGGACCTACATTAAGAACACTTTTTGATTTATAATAAATTTAAAGTAATTTTATTATTATTATTATTATTATTATTATTATTATTAATATTGTATCACATTTGTGCCTGTCACCTTGTACCATTAATGCTCTTGAATTATATATTTAGATTAGGCCTTGGGTAAAAAAGTCTGCTACTTTTTGTCATATTTTTTTTTACATGCAATTTACTCCTTATTCAGAATAGATAACAATATCATATACTTTACCGTATAGTCCCCATACTTCATGCCCACGGATCATGCCTCAGGTGTGGCCATAGGGTTATGCCCTTTGATGTATCTACTGGATATCTCATGTGTTCTTTAAATGCAATTCTATTTTCAGTCTTATTCATTCTAGGTGTGTTATTTCCTTATGTCTGTGGTTACATTTTTTTCCCCTCAACTCAGGGAAGTCTTGGAAATTATGAGGTAAATCGAGTGACATTGATAATGTTTCAATGTAATATGAATTTTAGCATTGTTTTTAACCTTTATCATCTTTATTACCTTGTATTTGGCACTCTATAGGCAGGATTGTGCTGATGTGCCCATTAATAGTACATATATAATGATTTTGCTGTCAATATTCACTGAAACTTCTATTATGTTTTCAGTTTGGAAGTCTGTCACATCTACTGAGCTTTGTTGTCACTGCAGTAAAACACCCCTCCCTACAGACACTAAGTCTAGATGAGGTGGTGGTCAAAAGTCAGGATGTTAACACTGGTAAAGTAATCCAGATTTCTGTACATATAACCCTTAAAGACACACATGTGTAAAAAACAGAATTTTGGAAAGGATGATATATTTGCATACCAGGCTGGTTGTAGTTACTGCTGGAAACAAGGCAGACTTTAGTAATGTCAATAAAGTTTGACATCACTATGATCGAGTGCATTAATTTACACGGTTAAAGTGGGCAAATTATTTCACACATATATTTGAATGAAAGAATAAAGGTGTTTACTTAGTTACATAACTACTTAAGGTTATTGTGAAATGAAACTAGGTTAGATAGGATCATGCTCAACACAAGATCCTTATTCAGTATAATTGGTCTGATCCAGATTTATCTGATACCAAAACATTAAGAGATTAAACATTTACTATCTTGCACACACAAATTTCTCTACATTTTTTTGCAGTTTCATGAAAGATATAGATTTACAACTGCATGACATGAAACTGCTATTAATGTTCACAGAAAGTATTCTGTTTGCTTGAAGAAGAAAAGATATTCCCCAAATATTGCAAAATCCTCAGGTTTTAAACAGAGAAACAGCAAAGGTCTTTTCAGATGAAATCATGATATAAGGACATTATTTCAGCCATTTTTATCTTTTAAATGAGCATTGCAAAATTTTCTTTTCAGACATAACAGTAAGAAGGATATATAAAATCTCAAACTGAGGAAGATAAGTTTTAGCCAATAATAATCAGAGAATGAAAACTGTTTGAGTTGTAATTAAATTTGTCTTGTCTTGCTCTTCATTTCTAATATAAGATTTCATTGGTGTATCACTTGTTGATTTATCAATCTTTCTGTCTGTACAGAGGTTACCCCATGTGAGTCAATATCCAGTCTCAAGATTCTTAGTCTTGGAAGCTGCAACCTTTGTAACCAGTTTTTTACAACCATGGTCAAGTTTTGTAAAGGGAAACTACTCCATCTGATTGATTTAGATTTAACCAACAATGAAAGTCTAACACCAGTGTGCATTGAGAGCATCATCAGCATAACATCGGGTAAGGCATTAATTTCCAAGAGTATTTAGTTTTTATTTTTTCATTGTAAAGAATGCAAATAAAATGAAATATTGCAAGAAAAATGTTTTTGATGCTGTAGCACTTGACTCTTTTCATTTATTCCCACTCCATGCACTGGGGGCATCTTGATTTGTTCCCTCAGCCTGTTCCTTAAATCTGAATGTCCCATGGTACATAAATATGTTAGTCCAGAATCTTGTTAGCATGAATATGCAAAACCCATATGATACCAAAAAAATCATATTGTTAGGCATATTTCTATTTAGTTTTTAGGACTATTCCAAAAGTTGGGTACTCACCCATAGATACAATTTAGAATTTTCTTATCATTTTATTATGAATTCTGTGAAATCAAAGTACCCTGGCATATATTTTTGGAAAACTGCCTTCCATGAGTACCATGTATGTTTAATTGGAACAGCCCTTAGTTAATTTGAGATTTTTTTGTTTTCTTCATATTTTCTTCTGTTTTTTTTTTTACATACTCCATTTTGGTGAAACAAGATTTTTTTTAATGAAAATTTGTTAGCACCATTAAGGCAGAAAGTACTTGACCTAGGCAAGTCTGGATTGAGTCACACATTTCTGTGCATATGTAGATGATCTGATTAGATTAGATTTTGTTGTGCCATTGTGAGTTTTTTCACACTTTTTAACTCATGGGACTTAGATTTTTATTGGTTTGAAGCCCCACTAGGAGATCCTGTTGTCTGTAGCCCCACTGTAAGGGGACCTGTTGTCTGCAAGCCCAGTAAAGGGGTTTCTGCTGTTTCTACAGTATACGTACCACCAGCAAACATGCCCTCATGAATAAAAAATTAATTTTGATGCATGTTTGACTTTTTTTTATCCAGATGGTGAAACTCCAAGCTCTCTCAGAAGACTGACTTTCAGCATGAATGAGTCAGAGGTGTTAATTGATCAACTGTCCTCTGGAAAATGTCCTGCTCTGCAGTATCTCAACCTCCGGCGATCTCACATGACTCCTAGAGCTGTGGGCCATCTTTCTCAACTATTGATACAGGAAAACAGTTGTCTCACTAGTCTCATACTGGATGGACTGAAGATCTCAAACACTGTTGCTTTGTCTGTTTTCTTGGGTAATGGCTTTAGTAAATTTCTGTAGTCTTTACTTTTATAGGGTTTGATTACCAGCCATTTTAAAATCAGCCACTGTTTAGCCACAGGACAATGCATGGATCATGCTAAGTTCAGATGTGTTTGATACTTTTAGCTGGAGAAATTGTACAAATTATAATATCTAGATCTTGGTATCCACACACAAGTTTTAATTACAGTGGGTACCGTTTTCACTTGATAAAGTCCTCTAAAGTTTCAGAGTTGTAAGAAATGAAGCCTCTACATTCTCCATCAAATACATTACCCAATCACATTAACATTAGAAATAACTTCTGCTACCTCCTGATTCCAGCCATCCTATTGCCTTGAAACAGTCCATCTCTCGTACTTGTATAGACAAAGGGAAGTAACTCTTACATAGTACCTCCCTTACCCCACTGGGTGGCACTTTGTATACTGGATATCGCAAGTTTTAAATTTTGCTGCAGGCTATCAACAGGACTCAGAGAATCCATGGATTTTTATCCTTTTCTGTTAGCCATCCAGCCATATTTTTTTTTGTGGTACAGAAAGTCAAACAATTTTACTCTATTGTGCACTTTTGTGTATTTTGGTGAAATTTTAGATATTTTGTGTGAAATTGTTACCATTTCATATGACGTGCTTAGATTGTATTGCCATATTGCAGATATGTAGTACTTCAGTAAAGATGTTCTTATTCATAGATTTTCCTGTTCACGCATACTATCACTCTATTCTGATATATTTATAATATAGTATTGTTAGTAGATATTTAATTACCGTTTTCTTCTATCCTTGTTAATTATATGTTCATTTTTTTATATTCATTAGCCATTTCTCACATTTATATTTTCAGATAGTTTGCAACAACATGGCCATTAACGTTTTAAGTTGGTAGAACACAGCGATAAATTCTGCCTTGCCTGCACTAAATGTTCATTGTCCAAGACCTGTGGGGAGTGAACTTTGTAGACAGAAGACATATCGTCCAATGTTCTTAGAAAACAGCTCAAGGGCAAGGAAATAAAGGGCTCGATCCAAATCTAGTGATTAAGACATTTTAAGTTTACACCCTCCCTCTGACTTGTTATCTAGTTTAGCCAGGTATATAGGAATGTATCCCCCCTCCACCTGTTAAACTGCTTCATGGGGGATATATTGCAGATGGATGACAAAAGAGATCCTGAATCAGTGATCAGTACGATCCATAAAGCTCTCTCAACAAGAAAGTCGACAAGTGAATACAGCAAAGTTGTGTCATACTAATATAGTTGACCTGTTGGGTATAAGTCTAGCTATCCAACTGCATATGATATTGGTGACGAAGCCAGGTATATCGGACATTTTTTATGATTTTGCTGAGTGATCTGGCCAGCATCTTTCTTATGGTTATTTCTTTACCACTCTGGCTGTTGACCAAGCCATCCTGGCATCTGGCCAACAAACTGACCATATTAATATATTTGAAGTCCTGTTTGTCAACAGAACTGTATAGCCAGTAGATGCAGTACAGGTTCACTTGTCAAACGTCATTTAACTATACTATCAGTGATAATGTGTTATAATGACTTTAATGCCTGGACTTGCCAATCAGTAGGTCAGCTGTCCAGCCATCTTTCCAAGGTTAACCAGCCAAGATGGCCAACCATACTGCCCCCATACATCTGTCCTGCCCCCAGCCATCCATGATAACCCAACCATCCATGACAAGCCATCATATTAGTCTACAAGTAGTCCAGAATGTCACAAAACTGCCTTTCATAGCCTTCCAGTGCAGAAGATTTTTGGCAGTGCATGCTGATGAGACAGCAGCAACTTCCCATTCGGTATGACATATCCTGGGACATACCCACTGGAGGAGGATAATCCATAAGTGGACAATTGTTCTGACATAGAGTATCCTGATAATTCTGATCCTACCATGGAAAGAAGTGAATTCAGTTTCAATGTGAAGGTGTCAATTGGTAAGGATGAAGATGACTAAATCCATCCTTCAGAATTTTACCCCAATCATTGAAGATTGTGGAAATAGTCAGTTGCTTATCGGAGAAAATCAGCAATCCTGGAAATAACAATGCCATATATTTGGCAAGTCAATTTCCAGCCACCTTTTCTCCATATTGGCACGTCATACTATACACCTATCATACAGATGTGCCTAGCCTTGACAAAGATTTCACTGCTGTAATATGTCATCCTTTCTGTATTACAAGGTGATCAGACAAGTTTTCAATGCCACATCAAAACTTGTACGTAATATGGTTTATATTTCCTCTATTGGACATGGCCTCTCTCGTAGTTTATTATTGGACAGAGAAGGCCAAGAACGATCACACTTGGAATGCAGTCAGTCGCATCTCCAGAGTCATTAATAAGATGGCCCCTCATGCTATGGCTAATCCCGTAACAGCTTCAGCTCACTTAGATCAAACACGAAGGGATACATTATTCAAAGCACACCATGTAGTGACTTTGTGTTCCCTCCCTTTCGGGTTCCCACCAATATTTGGGGGCAATATGGAGGAAATCAGAAAACAGGCAGAAAAAGGAGTTGCCTCTACTGTTTTTAGTACAAAATCCATTCTTGGTTTGCCCTTGTCATAAGCATCCTCAGAGATGGGATGATGTGTTAGAGATATGATAAAGGTTACATTGAGACGTGACAACCTTATAGAAGCATAGCAAGCAATAGGAGATTGTGTCCAATCCTTCTTCCCACAGACAGGCAGGGAGGAGAGAGAGATAAACATGTTTTCTCCTCCTCTAGGCCTCTTAACCCTAAACAATGATTTATTTCCTATACACCCCCTGGCAAGCCTCAGGTGGGCGCCAGGGTCCTTCTGTTTCACAGCTCATGGACCAATTTATTCCATCATGACCAGTGTTTAATACAATTAGTTTCAGAGGTCACCACATCTCGTTCATCTCTCCCACTCCCCCTTGTCAGTCCCCCTCATGATGAAGACTGTGACCAATCCCATGAAGGCTAACATATTGCAGAAGGAGATAAAGACATTACCAGACAAAAGCATGGTAGAGATCCTTTGGAAAACAGCATCACCAGGCTTCTATTCCAGGCTCTTCTTGGGCAAGAAAGTCCAAGGGAAATTGTACCCCATTACAGTTCTAAGAAAGCTCAACGTGTTCATGAAAGCTCCAAAGTTCAAACAGGAAACAGCAAGATCCATCTATTTGTCGGTATGACCTAATGAATGCACAACAACTGTGGACATGTCTGAGACATGCTTCTACATTCCCATTCAATTAATGCTATAAATAGGCACATTTAATTACAAAATATAAGTTAAACAATGTTGAGTGTTGTTACTTTTTAGTGCTAGCAAGGCAAGAGAGGCTATAACAACTGATCCCAGTTGAAGGCATTAGTAGGTCAGCAATTAATTGTTTATGCATGTAACATTTCATCCTGTATTTATTATTTCACTGAGCTGGTTGTTTGTTAAAAATTGCCTGATTGCATGTTCTAGAGCAAAATTGCATCATTGAGTTTGTAATATTTAATACACGCTTTTTAATAAGTTTATAAAGATGTTTTTTGACATTTTACATAAAATTACAGTTAAAACCATGTGATTGAGCAAGCAAATAAATGGCAGGAAAATGTGATTTTGGTAACATGTAAGTTCCTTGTTACCTACGCATTGATAAATGACTTTGGATTATTCCTGATTTAAGCTGTTGTGTTTGAGTGTACACAGCCAGCAGATCCAATAGACTTTTTTGGATTTCCTAATTTCTGTGCTCCATTTTGAGCTATGGATGATCCCAGTCAGGATTACATCATTTCCTGGAAAGAAAAGGAATCTTACTGGACATGCCGCCTTAGAACATTTAAATCAAGGGGTTTAAACCAAGAAAACTAGAAAAAGACAGTCATGCACAAATGAAATTATCTTTTACAGCTGACACGTTTGCTTTTAAATAATTTTCTAAATTTGCTTAATAGCTTGTAATTACTACAATAACAATGAAATATCTGGGATATAATTTGTGCTTACATAAATTTACGTAAAACAACAGATGTTGTTATGGCTCATCGATTTCTAGGTCAATAAAAATATTTTTCATCATCGACAAGAAGTTGAAATAAACTAGCTGAAACATAACAAATTTAAAGGTTTAATTCCTGTAGAAAAGGCCATGTAACATTTTGCAAACACAACAGTTTTTGTATTTTATTTGTTTGTCTTGTCAGTGTTTTGTATTTGCCTTTGAAAAAGACTCATTAGGAGTCAGTAGCACTCAGGCTTGTTAGATACTACTTTTGCACTGTTTGTTGTCAGTTTATCGCATTTATTTTAATCAATCCCTGACACGTGATCCCTTGCTGGGTCCAATGCACTTGAAAGGACTGTTATTTGCTGTATGATTTGTATTCTTTATATATATATATATATATATATATATTCAGTTGTGACAGCTATCATTAGGAGAGGTTTGCTCTTAAAAGTAGATGGTCTTTTTGAGCCTACAGGGTGCTTTTAGGTACAGATTCGATACTCAGCATTTCCTCCTCCACTTAACCTGTTCTCCTAATATTAATGTGATTGGGTAATATTTTTGACAGAGGAAGGAAATTTTATAGTAAATTACATTTTTTTGAAAATACTTATGCAATCACATTGCTATAAATCACTCCCATCCCTCCCTGCAATGCAAGCATCCTGTCTCAGACATTTCTCAAGTTAAAACTGACGATATCTGGTATACAGAGTGCCACCTAGCAGTCTAAGGGAAGGTACTCTGTATCAATTACTTCCCTTTGTATATATATAAGACTAGACAAATAGATTTTTTAAAGTCTATGGGCTGGCTGGATTCAGGAGGTAGGAGAAGTAATTCTTAATATTGATGTGATTGGGTAAGTATATTTGGGGAAACATAATTTTACCTTAAAATTTATTTTTTTAATATTATCAAAAATTCCAGCAGAGTGATTCAGACTACAATTAATATGTAGCAGTTTAGGCCTCTATAATAACAAAATATTTCACCTTTATGTACATTTATACCCCTTAATTCATTTTACTGTGCTATATTATTAGGATCAGTGACTTTGCATATATATTATCTATTCTGTACCAATTTAATATTCCATCCATGAAATGGCATTTGATACCCTGTCTGTACTGCTGTATTGCTCGCTATAAATTTCCTCACTGAATACCCAGGCTGAAATTATTTTCCACACACATGTAATTGATTGAAAATTGATTAAACTACAGCAAATAAATATGCTCTGCTGATTCAAAGTTACCTTATCTAGGGAATTTCTAATAAGTGTTGAAAGTCGAAATTCTCCCAGAAGGTATATCATAAACACATCCCTAACTCTGTAATTGATTAAAATGGATACATTGAGAGAGAGAGAGAGAGAGAGAGAGAGAGAGAGATGCATTCAATAATCAAAGCCAGTGATTAAAAAGTTTGTTGACTTCGGTGTCTTTTCATATAATTTTATTTCAAACTGAGTGATAAAAGGAGAAAAAGAATTGTAATATGTAGTCTGGTTATTAATATGTAGTCTGGTTATATATATATATATATATATATATATATATATATATATATATATATATATTACACAATAACTGACACTACATTTACATTGAGTCATTTACACTGAATCATCCACATAGTTAATGTATATAATATTCAGCTAAAATAGCTAAATTAGTAAGAAAGCTTCTGTACTTAACATGCACCAGTAAGAAGCAAAATATGCATAAAAATATATACAGAAATAGTACCCCACAAAATTAACTTCCAGATATTACCAGTACAGTTATTAAAACACACCACTGTATCAAAAACAAATCTTGGGTTCAGTAGCAACCACTGCTACCTGTATAAGTCTCTGTTGTTCCCTTGTGAATGTTCTGTCATTCTTTTAATTCCATGTACATACTTGTCTTCCATCAATCGTTTCATTCTGTCCAGGTATATTATTTCATTCTGTTTCATTTTGTTCAATCTTTTCTTTGTTTGCTTGACTTTATTCTCTAGTGACATTGTTCTTTGCTGTAGTAACCAACTATATCCAACATGACCAGTATAATCCTAAAATTTGTTGTCCAAATCACAATTCAAGTTCCTAATTTGTTAAATCGAATCAAATTATGACTTCATAATTGTGATGAATACTGAATAAATCTTATTGGAATTGGGCCTGGGTCAGTGACACAGTATGAAGGAGCCATTCTGAGAGGTCTAGAATATCAGAACCCATATTTCATGCTTACAAGTCAGTTCATCAGTTTTGTAGTCAGAATTGTGACATTTGTTGACATAAACAAGAGGATGTGAAAAATGAAAAGTGACCCATAATATTAGTTATAAAGAGAATATAGCACACGCATTCTCCAGTTTAACCCAATTTATGGGCTTGGCCCACTTATTGGATTAAATTGAATAATGCCTGTGCCCATTTCTCCATATCTAACTGATGTAATGCTCTTCTGTTTTTGGTGCAGCAAATGCTAAGCAAAGCAAACTGAACACACTAAGTCTAGGAGGATGCTCATTGGATGACAATGACCTTTCACCTTTAAATGGAGCCCTGAAAAATAACCTGCAGCTCCAGATGCTGAAGTTGTCAGCCAATAGGATCACAGATGTGGGTATTGCCTTATTAGTTGATGCATTATTGAAGCACAAGTCACACCCACTGGCAGTCCTTGATCTTTCTAATAATGAGGTACAAATTCTCTATGTTTAAAAGCCTCCATATAGTTACTGCACTAATCACATTTGTTCTTTCTATGTATCAGGCAGTATTAATCAGCAGAACAAATACCTGGAGCAAATTATATTTAGGATCTTATAAAGTTAGAAATGGCTAGAATTTTATTTTCTCAGTTGTAAGTCATTCTTTTCATCTAGCCAATATCATAATAAGTGAGAGACACAGCAGTCCCTTTTTTGCCACCAATGGTGGCAGCATCAATAGTTTGTTAAGATGTTGGTTGAAGCTAATTATAGGCATGTATTTCTAAACCCTTTGAGAGATCTTCATCATACTTGGCGGGGATCATTATGAAATTAAGACAATTGCAAAACACTTATTTTCCCCTATAACCCATTGACTCTAGGTCACAGTCATAAAACATTTGCTTCAAGGTTTTGGCTGAAAGTTTTTTTTATGAAATGCATTATTGTAAAACTAAGATAATTCTGTGACATGAACCTGCCTTTTTGATCTTGGGTCCAAATCACAGTCTTTGAAAATTTGTCCTAAGATCTTGGTTACAGTGTTTTTCAGTTGCTTATATTTACTAAACCTTTTCATCAACAGTTTCCTTCATAAAGGGATGAATTATGATATAAGCTTTTGCCGTTTTGATCTTGGGGTAAGTGTCATGTTGAGGGCTTGGTACAAAAATTTTTTTCTTTTGCTTAGATTTTGTAAACCCCTTGGTAGATTTTCTTCATATTTGGATGACTTATTATGAATTAATTCTGTTGCATGCACCTTTGTCCCTTTGATTGCAGAGTCAAGATCACACTCACAAAAGACATGTTTTTGGGGTTTGATTAAAGTTGTTTAGTTTGCTTACATTACCTAAATCCCTTTTTATGGATTTTGTTTTTACTTGGGAAGAGTCATTATAAAGCTAAGACAATTTATTCTGTGACACACTCAGATTTTTATTTATTTTGATCAAGATCACATCTTTTACAGCAATGCATTGATTACACTTACTCAGTAAATTCATTTACAGCCAGATGTTAAAACATAAGTCACCCATAACATAAATAATAAAAGGATTAACTCAAAAAACAAAAAGTATGCAATGGAGGTGCTAATTCGAACAGATGACAAGATTACAGACAATGGCACCTCTGACCTTGTGATCAGTTTCACACCAGTAACATCAATGAAGCAACAAAGATTACACATCTTTACAATAACAATAGAATTAACTTATCTGGAGCAAAACCAATAACCTAATAAGAGATATAGACAGAAACATCATTTCATCCCAATTACTATGTTTTGTAACACCTCAGATAAACTATTTAAGGCAGAATCCATTGTGCTATGGTGAGAAGGTCTCTCATCCTGACATTATGCAGGTTTTCACTACAGAAAAGCAGATACACATCTCCCTCGCAAACTCGTGCAAATCAGGGTCCAAAAACACAGACCACACTATAAGCAAGGGCATGAGTTACTGAGGGACCTCCAAAAAGTCCGCTAAACATCCAGAGAACTGCAGGCGGGGGGGGGGGGAACTGGGCTGTTTAATGACTGAATCCTTGTTTCATAATCACGTCAAGAATAATTGTCAATAAAGAGCTTTTTCTGTTGAAGGTTTTTTGTTATTCTGTATAAATTATATTTATTTTCAAAATATCAAACATCTGAAAGATCAATTACATGATTCCAACTGGTTTCAACAACCAACACGGAATGCAAAAAAAACGTGTATTACCTCATGGCTTTTTGCTTTGTTGACTAGTCTGGTTCCCAGAGTTATGTATAATAGTATTTTGCAAAACAAAGAGTCTACAAAGCGGGGAACCAGACTAACTGTTGTTACACTACCAAACAAGATACCTTTTCATCAGAAACAAATAGCATTTATTTCGAGAGACAATCACTACGTTGAAACTAATTTTTTGTTTTGTTCAATTAGTAAAATATTGATGCCGTGATTTCATTGCAAGTAATAGTGAAACTTCTAATCATCCATGAGGATATCTCTACATGTGAATTCAGGAATTCTCTGAAACTCATTTTCCCCACAATGATCCATATCTGTGAAATAAAAATCTTTATTTTACGAAGTACTCAATTTGCTTGGTTGCCTTGCTATCTTTAATCACAGTTATGATTTTATGATTGAATAGGTTAATTTAAGTTAGTTTAATTAGATTACATACACAATAACATTTATAACTGTGTTTGATTGATCAACTGAAATGAGTTATCCAACATATGACCGGGGCCACAGGTTCTTAAGCATGTAGGATTTGTATGCCATTTAACTTTTTTTTTTATTCCACCTCCTTTATTTGATTCAAAAGATGTAATTTACATGATAATAGAATAGGAGGCCCGCTTTTTATTTAGTTCAACAATACAATAAATGCTTCTGGTAGTCCAATATCAAAACACGGTGGGCACTTAATTAGGTCTCAGAGAAACACTTGTGGGCATAGCTGTTACAGTAGATTGACACATTTTACATTTAATTACAAGAGGACACATTGCATTTATGATGATTACACTAAAAAGGAACTAAAAGACAGAACTAGAACAAATTTCAATTGAAATTTTTTTATTTAATTGGTATTTATTTATTAAAGTACTGCCTCCACTAGACATAAGTGACATTTTCGTTAATCAAAGTTTCCTTGAATATCATAATTGCGGTGTACTAAGAATGTCGTTTGGAAAGAAAATGTAACAAATTATATGACTTCTTATTTAAAGTTGATATTTCATAATGTTGATTAAAATTTCCAGGTCCTATCTACCGTTTTTGACGATAAAACAATATATCAAAGTTTCTGTTACCAATTTTGATCACCATTTTCATCAAGTTCAACAAATAGAGATAAATTTTTGGGTTTAAAAAATGGTATCCACACCAGGCCCCACATTGTAAGTTATGACGGTGTGAGTTATTGAGGGAGTGGTGTAATATGAACCTTGTAATTGACTATGCATCCATGATTGCTAATTCTTTTAGACAGTGATGAATCATAATAATGATGACAGTGACTATGGCACTACAATGGCTGTTTATGACAAGTACATAAATTTGGTATATGTTCTTTAGTATACAGATTTACCTTATAAATCTAGAAGAACCAGTAACCAGATTCAACTTTTTCCACTAATTCTTTATGTATCTTGATTTGGAACAATCTGACCTCTGCATGCAGACTCTGCTCAGTAGTTGTGGTTGCAAAGGATTAAATATTTTCTGTCTTGTTTGTATCTGTTTTTCTGATGCAGTCATTCATAGCAGTGTCAGCCCGAATATTTTTCCCAGCAATCGTGACTGCTGGTCACATTCAGCTGGTGGTCACTCACAGTACATTTATATAATAAAATTGATTTATCAGACGTTGCCCAGACCATCTGTAATATTCAGTTCTGAACTCCTACTACACCATTAAAATTTGGGTCTTTTAGGTTCAGATTGTTCCACCATTTCCAAGATTTTTATAACAGACAACTGGCTTTCTATCCATGTCACTCAAGAGTTTCATAATGAAACAAGTTTCTCTGCTTCACTGGTTTTGCAAGAAGTAAATGGTTTTTTTTTCTTAAGGCCATTTCACTACATTCATCAATGTTAATCTTTGCTTATATCACATAGCAAAGCTGTTTCACATGTTAGGAAACCAAAACCAGGATCAGTGGGCAAGGGGATGTAACTCACTCTACCTCTTGTCTATTCTCTTATTAGATCAGGCGGGGGTCAAAACAGATTATCACAATAATAAAATTCTTATTTTTTTAATCAATTTTGGACATAGTTGCCAGTTTATCATTGCATACCCATGTCAAATTTTAATTCAAGATTTTCCTAGTGTCTAATAATTTTGCACGGCTCAAACAAGTTGCAAGTTTTATAGATTTAATTTCTTATGAATAGGAATGTTAGATTCCAGTGACAACAGAACTGCTTAGGTAGCATTTTGGGATTTGTGCAACAGAGTGGAACATTATATGTGATCTGACATAATAATATTAAACATTTATGTTAATTCAAAAGTTTGTAATTCATCATATAAATTTCTTTCAGCTGACAAATGCAACAGCGCTAAAGCTCAGCTCCCTTTTCACCACCAAGAATCATACAACGAAACTCCACAGTCTGAACCTCTCTGCTAATATCATTAGTAAGTTTATATATCAAATTTATTGCAGAAGCAAGACATGAATCTTTCTATTAGAAATGTTTTAAACCTAAATAATTTTGATTTATTTTTCAAAGGATTATTTGCCTTGAAATTGCATGGACATTTTCTTGATTTTGATAGTTGTCAAACTTCATTGTAATAGAATTGCAAATTGCAAGGAGAAAGTTATTTGATTTATGCCTCATTTATTAAACTTTTGAACTACAAATTTAATTTTTATCCACCTAACTAAAGTACAGAAAGTGCAAGGGAATGTAGATATAGTAATGTCAGTCTGTCTTTCTGTTCATCCATTCATCTATGTAAACAGCCATAGAGAAGGTGGTTTCCAGAAAATAATTTTGGTTTACTTGTTGGGGAGGAAGGGGAAGGTCTTCTCAGATTCTGTATGTGCCATTTTTGTTTGAAAGGCAAAAGCCTATTGATTTGAATGCTGCTTGGTCTGCAGTCACAGTCATTGGAGCTAAAAATGTGATTTCATTTCTGCTTGACAAATCAAGTTTCCTTGGCCTGATTTTCATCAAGGGTTGCTCTTAGTTTTTATCTACTGTATAAATGAAGTTTCAGATATCCGATTAGCAGTATATTTCACATGCAGAGATAGCTCTCTTTTGAGTCACAGGTCTAGATGTTAAAGGTCGAGGTCATTGGAGTGAAACTTGTCATTCTGGGTTCCACAGGATAAGTCCCTGCACTCAATTTGCTAGTTTCACAGTTGATTGAACAGTTGAATTCTTAAGTGGCAATTTTTTTTAATGTTTTTGTCTGTTTTTGTGCCCATCTGTCCATATTCCACCCATTTATTTCTCTAGCGTAACTCTCAAAAACTTTTCAGGGTATCTCAATGAAACTTGGTACATGTACTTGACATGTGGTCCAGACAGGCCGTCTGCAACTCAACAGTTTTTCAGTCTCATTATATTTTACAGTTACTATTCCATATTTCTTTCCATTCTCCATCCATTATCGACACATTCATTTGTGGAGCATAATTCTAAAATCATTCAGGGTATAATTGAAACTTTGAACATATAGGACTAAGGGTCAAGGTATGCATTTAATATCCACAATTCTTCAGTTTTAAATATTTTTATACCTTTGCCCATTTTTCTGTATATCCATCCATCCATCTATCAATCCATCCTCATGTTTGTCTTCAAAACCATCTAAGATATCTCTCTGAAACTTTGTATACTTATTAGACTATGTGCCTTTTACTATTTACAATTTTCATTTGAGAAATTTGTAATATTTTCATTCAATTGTCTTTAATATCATCCATTCATCATGTATGCTTTTTTCTCTGGAGCACAACTTCAGACCTTTAAGTCTATCTCTATGAATCTTGGTACATGTGCTTGGCTTGTGAATTCAGTGTATATTTGCCTTTTGCTATTCACAGTTCTTTAGTCCAGTGCTTTTCTCCATTTGTCCATCCATCCATCCTTTATCCACACCTTTGTTTCCATGGCAGAAGTTAAAAACCATTTAAGAAATCTCATTAAAATTTAGTACCCAAATTAGACTAGTGATGTAGATATGCATTTTGCTATTCACAATTCTTCAGTTTCATTTTTAACATTTTGGTTCATTTGTCTCTTCAGTATTTGTCCACCATTAACACTTTCATTTTGGGAACAAAACTCTATCACTTTCCTGCATGCTTTATATGTATAAACCTATTATTGTGTCACATGAATCACATTTTGGCAGGGCAAAGGCTGTAGATAATTTCATCATTGTAGGTGTAGTGCCAGTAGTGTATAAATTGAGTCTATGATGTAGTTTCAATAGTAGTTCTCCATAAGTGGGAAACCAGGAAAATATGTTATCTTTAGATGGCTCTTTTGTTCATTTTGGACATCTTAATTGATTCAATATCGCCCATGTCCAACAATTTTTTTTCAGAATCATGTTTATTTGAGTATAAAGGAAATGAATTTTATTCAGGGTAATTGTTTATATTTAACATTACTTATATTTTGGTGATGTCATATTACATCATTGATATGAAATTTCATTTACCCATCTCATAGTTTTGAAATATTTTACCACAAATATTTAATAGGTTATGTCATATTGTATTTTTTATATACTTACATGAATCAGGTCCAACTGCAAACAACATAGACACTGATATTCCATTGCATAATTTTCAAGCAGATCAGAGTCTGTTTTGTTTGTTCTAGTGATTACTCCTGATAAACTGCATAGACCTAGATCTGCTGGCACATTATAAATTGGCAGTTCTAGGTCTATGCAGTTTGCAATTGGATCTGACTGATATACAAGTATATACGGTACTACAAATTGTGTTTGATGTTGGTGACATCTGAATGAAGCTCATAGCACTGAATGCTTTTAAATTAATAGTTAACTTAATCAACATTAGTATATTTTGGCATGTTGTGTAGAATCATACTTTTGTTATTATTTTCAGTGATATCTCCAGGATTTTCATGCTCAGGGGAAATTCCCCCACTTGCACTTTTGTAAGGGCAGATCTTCAGTTTTGAAGAGGACAGTTTTTATATGAGAACATTATTCATCAATAGACCGTTTTGGCGTGTTTCAGCTAATGTGTGATAACTAGCTTTTAGTGAATAGAAATATTGTTATTTTTTATCATTATTGGCACAATGACATCAGTTGTGTAATATGACATTAGCCCTATGTTATATGCATTACAGTTGCATGTAATAGCAGAGATATTACCACTGAATACTGAAAACTGCAAGCCAGTCATTGTACAACCTCACCAGCTGCAGTTGGTAAAACCCCTGTTGATAATTAATGAAAGATCTCATTTCTTATTTGGAAAAAGTCACAGAGCAAGTGCTTGATTATGACAGTTGATCTAGAAATCAAGCACTTACATGATCATATTGAACTTCGTTAATATTAATGAATGTTACTAGTTTCCTCATGCTCATGGTAGATTGACTGTACACAATTTTCAGGCACTGGCTGTTTACCTTTTTTGTGTTGCCTCTCTTAATTTGGTATTATTGATTCATGCACATGTCTTAATTGGGTATTATTGATTCATGCAGGTGTCTTAATTGGGTATTATTGATTCATGCACATGTCTTAATTGGGTATTATTGATTCATGCACATGTTTTTCTGCATGCAGAGAAGGACGGTCTGCTTAGTATTTTCTCTGTTTTGGGAGGAAAAAGCCCACTTCAAACTTTGTACTTGAGTCAACAGAGGGATTCACTTGAAGAGGCAGAGATGGTTGAAATTTTCCATAAACTGGCAGCCACACTAGGTGAGACTTTTTTCTTGGAAAATACCATGTGATCTCAGTTACCAATCAGTTGGGAATATTATGATACTTTTAGTCTGTCCATTGGTCCATCCATCTTTTTATTACCACATCTGTTATCATGGCCATATAGTAGCCATGCGCAACATTATCTTGGCTTCATTGGGGTCCTTCAGAGGCAGGTAAAAGTTAACATATTCATTGTAATTCCACAGAAATTTTGAAAAAGGTTTTAACCAACCTTTATATTTGTAGCCATAGCAGAAAGAGACATCATATATATATATATATATATATATATATATAATAGATTTGGAATATGACCCCCCTGAAGTTACAGTCTGGAGATAGAGGAGTGGATGTGTGTGTGATAAAAAGTAGGAAATATGAATGGTGAGCCATCTAAGTTGATAAAGTTTATGGTGTTTGCAGTATGTTTTAGTTTTAATCTTTGCACTGAGTGTGGAAGGTGGACTAGGTGTTTATATGCATGATATTTCAAAGGAGGTGATCAGCACATAAATTATCAAAAGAATTAGGAATCTTGTCACAAACATATACAGTGTCAATTGCAATTATTGGTCTAAAATTAAATAAAAGACATGTTTTGAAAGTACATTACCTCAAAAGAAGTTTTTTGACATCAATTATTTTAAATTTAAAATCATTATTTATTGAACTTAATACATTTTTTGTCTCAGGATTCAAGGTACAAAAAGAAGGGGACAAGATCAAGGTTGGCTGCTGTGATCCTCCCAACTTACCTGAGAGACTGAGGGTACAACTTAATGGTCTTGGAGGGCATACAGGTAAAATATATTTATGCATCCATTCCATTCATTTCCCTCTCTTACCTATACATCAGGTAAAATTTTGTTCAAGATTGTATTTTTATTTCATAACTCTTTTGTCAGAGTATTACCTTTTTACTGTAAATTAAATACATTATTTAAATACATTATTCATACATGAATCCAATTGTAGTCACTGTTAATGTGTCAAAAAATGTTTCTCTGAAAGATTTTAATTTGTCTTCCAGATTTCAGGGATTTTAGAGTCATCGTGTAATGATCACAATTATCTTACTTCTCATCTGATCATATGTATCATATCTCCATACTGTGCCTTTTACAATTATATTAGTTAACTCACATGCAACAAGTTTTAGAAAGCATAAATACTTTTATAGATGTGAATAATACATCACACCATTATTCCCACTCTTTCTAAAGCACTGGGAGTATTATGATTTGCTCTACCTGTCCATTCATCTTTCCATCTATAACAACTTCACCTCCTAAAATACTGGGTAGAAATTTGTCAAATGTGGTACATTGGTTGTCCATCTGCCACAAGGGTTTGATTTTTAGCCATTGTACTTGGGGTCCCAGAGAGGGGGTAATATGTCAAATATATAAGAACTGCAATTACAGTGACACTTTTTTATATTTTGTATGATTTTTTTTTGGTACATGAGTTTGTAGAAGAAGACATACTATATATGTAACTGAGTTTTGTTACGACCCCTGAGTCGCATTCTGGAGGAGATGTGGTATGGTCATGGGGAGGGGGAAGTGACAAACATGTTATAAAATGCAGGGGATTTGGTATGGTAGCCATGTTAGTAGCTTTAGTTGCATGTCACATGAATAGTTTAACTAGATTATAAAAAGGATGAGGGTCAAATATATTAACAAAAGGAATATTCTTCATCTTCTGAGAAATGATTCTTAGTTTATATGTACAATAAAAGGTCCTATAAAGTTATCCTAATGGACTGTTAAGTGATTTTAATGACCAGGTGCTTCTCCAACGCAGGTAAATTCAGAACCTGAGCTTTTAAAACATGGTGGCTGTCATATAAAGGTATTTGTGCTGCAAATTTGACTGCAAGAAATCTTAATTTTAAACTTTAAATTATTAGATTATGTGCCTTATCATCTATTTGGGGTTTGATATTAGTTGGAGGTTTGACATAATTTTCACCATTATTGCCTGAAACTTATTTCATATTTTCAGGTGAAATTGGTAAGATGCTGGACAGCCCTAGAATACTGACAGATTACACACATGATAGGCTGCCCACTCTCTCTTTGGCACATGTGATGGAAATCTGTGCTGTTCTCAAGGGCTTAAGTAAGTTTAAGGAACCAAAGGACCACACATACACACAAACACATACACAGACAAACAAACACATGGGGAATAGCTCAGAAAGCCCATTTCTCCATCATATATATTACCTGATTACATTAATGTTAAGATTACTCTCTACTACATTCAAATACATCTGAAAGAGAAAAACATTTTTTCTATGGTGCATAGACAAAGGGAAGCAACTCTAGCAGATTAACTCCCTTTCTGCTTGCTAATTGGCCACTCGTATATCTGGATGTAACCAGTTTCTAATTTGTATTTAATGCTGTAAACATAGACATCTGGAATCCAATTTATTCTGTGTTTAGATCCAACTATCCACTATTTTATTTCATATAGCAAGTCAAAATGTTTTACATTGTGCATACAATATTTTTTACATGTACTTCCAGGGATGACATTTTGTAGGGTATTCGTTTTGATGTCCAGGGTTCAACTGAGACCTGTGATTGATCTAAACTGACTCAATTATTTTTTCTGCCCTGTTTCAGGATGTATGTATGTTCATCTTTCAGTGTGACACTGAGTACACAATGAATGTTGACATGTCCGAAGTTTAGTTCAATATACCGATTTCTGTGACATCATGTAAATATCTTAGCTTTGCATACAGTTGAGGTGGGGGGGGGGGTAGTATACCATTTCCATATCCTTCCATTTGGCCCTGCCTAAGCCCTTGGATTGTCACCAAGAGTTCAGGACATCCTCCATAGAGACTCTTATTCCTGGTTGACACACTACAAAAACATTAAGTAAGTTTGGTTTTGGTTCACAACATGAACAACCTTGCTTATTTGATGGAGCCTCGTTCATGTATTGGAGAAAGCATCAACCAAGACATTGACATTGAACTGTCAATAACAAGTTAGTAACTGTCATATACCAGTTCAAGACATCCTCAACAGAGATGGAAGCATTTCTGGACAACATACTTCAAAAACATTTGGTAAGTATGGGTTAGGTTCATGACATGAGCAATTTTTGTTCCCCTCATTAGCAATTCAGGGTAGATAATTAATGTAGAGAAGTCATACTTTATCCCTTCTTTGCATTGGTCCATCTAGATCTGGAACTCTGAACGCATGTTAACTGGACATCTTTCTCCAAAATGCATCAGAAAATGCATCAGAATTATAGCTGATGTGTCGGAGAAAGCATCAGACAAGATGTTCTTTACATAAGGAAGTTTCTTACAGCTCCTAAGTCTGTTCATTGACCTGTTACAATGCCAGTTTGTCGGGCTAGGGAGCATGCTTACTACTAGAATTTGCGATGGTCAGTGGTAAGCGGATGCTTCAAAGGAAGACTCTTTATATCATACTCCTGAAATGAAAGCCATTCTCAATGCCAGTCATACTTTGGTGGAATACATCCAAGGAAACACACTCCTGATAATGTCATTATCAAGGAGAGGATCTGTCCCTCCATGAACCTTCCATTGTATCTGTGCCATATGGGGCCATCGAATGCATGACCTTTTTCTGGACCCAGGATACTCTTTTAAGTCATCACAGAAGCCTGGGCCATTGATACTCTTTAAATCATCTCAGAAGTAATGTGGGCATACTCCTTCCCTCCATCACTCTTGCTTATGAAGATAGTTCAGAATATTGCTAACTAAAATGAAACATTTTTTTATTTAAACAAACCTGGATCAACAATCAGCTCAATTTTGTGACAGACATACCCAGAGAAGTTCTAGCTACCTCCACATTTCTCAAGCATTTGATATTACAGTAGAACCTGTCATGAGCGACCTCTGCTATGAGCGACCACCTGTCATGTACGACCACAATCGTAATGCACGGATCGATTTTATTATATAAATGCTCTGCTATGAGTGACCACCTGCTAAACGCGACCAGCGACCGCGATTTCTTGGCAAAATATGCATTTCGACACTGCTATGAACGACCGCATCACAAAAAAACGAGGATAAACTCCACCAACCTTTATTTAATCCCTGTAAAAACGACCGCTCATACCGTTCTAAATATAAAAAAAAAAAAAAAAAAAAAAAATTAAAATTAAACAATAGGCTGCCTACCGATCTCTGAATTTTTTAGCTAGGCTTATAGTGATATATAGTTTCTGTCGTAAACCAGACTAAAGTGTATGTAGATTATTTCCTAGCCTGGTTCCCTGCTTCGTATGCTCCTGTGTTGTTCTCCGTTATTCGTATAGGGGTGAGGAACGCAGAAAGCATACAGAGCAGGGAACCAGACTAATTATTCCCGCACTTAACTTGCTTCCCGGCCGTTGTAGGACCTAGCATCCCTATGACGACTGTATCGCAAGAACAGACAAACACCAGTGACCTTTATGCAATCAGTTATTACAACGACCGATTGATTAGTATAGATTGTTCTGATCAAAGACAAATATAAAAGGAATATTAAAAAAAAGGATTGTTGCTACCCGTGATAGATGCTACAGTCCGTAAACCAGGCTAATGTACATGTCATGAAATGCCGTTGAAGTGCCAAAGTTGACAAAGTGGCCGCGTATATTGTTTGTCTCGATTTTATCGGTATTGCCGGGGGTGAATAAGGTCATTGTCTATTAAACCAGCAAGAGAGAATCATTTGCGGGATTCGATTGATAGTGCTCAAGACTTGTGATGTTTGTTCCCCCCCCCCCCCATGCTAAGTGATGACACCCCAATCACAAAGCTGTCGTCTATTCAAGTTGGTGCGACCGGGTTACACACTCTGCTTATAGGGTTAATCCCTGTATGTTATCTTTGAATGAAGCCGTTGACTTTTATCACTGAGTAAATGGTCCTGTTTCTGGATGAGATAATTGTTTCTTTTTATTTCATTAATTGTTAGATATGCAATGTACATTTATAGAGTTTTCATATTTTCCCACAGCCGCCGTCTTTACGTTCGAAATTACAACTGAGCACTAATAATTTTAATAACAATGGACAAACTTCCAACTAAAAAGAGACAAATTTTAATGCTGGAGAAAATAATTATTGTAACTGAAAGAAGTGAAAAAGTGCAGACCACTCGCAAAAAAGTGGTTTAAACATTGGTAAAACAAATTTAGGTTGTTATAAAGGAAAACGAGTAATTCAGAAACAATTTCATATGCTAAAATATGTGATCTTCAAATGTAAATGTGATTTCATGTTTAATGATAGAAATATATCTTTATTACAATATAATTTTGTTTGTAGATGAATGCATACAATATTTTAGCAACAACTGCTAATAAAGAATAGAATATATGTACAGTGATTGCGGTTATTTTTCTTGAAACTGTTCTGAAACTGGACCTTGGAAACGTATTTTTGTACAAACCTGCTATGAAAGACCACCTGTCTTGAGAGACCACTTTTTGTTGGCAGAAGGGGCGGTCTCTCATAACAGGTTTTACTGTACCACTATTCCATCCATGTCCCAAGAAATTCCTCCTTTATGCCTTTCTCTATTCAGTGTTGCCCTATATGGAAAGGAGTTTGGAGTTTCAATCATGAAGGGACCACAACTGTTGCAGATCCTCCACTCTCCACTTTCAAGTGATATGAGAGGAATCAGGTGTTGTCAAAGCAACAGTATTTCAGCACCTGTTCCCCAATAGCTAAGAAAACAAGACGTTAGCCTTATTGCAATCAAGGGATATTGTGTCATGGTCTCAGACATGTTCAGACTTCATGGAAGAGACAATAAACCAGGCCTCTGATATGATGTCTTAATTTGGGACATAGCAGAGTCAGCTGACTGGCACACCCAGCCTGCCTTCTCTAGCTTCCATTTGTGACAATCGTCAAGTTCGGAATCCCACAATGTTGTCCCATGGAAGTCCCAAAACAATCATGCTGCTACTAAGTAACATATGTAAACTTGGTAGGATACTCAGCATTTCCACCTCCTCTTACCTATCATCTTAATGTTAATTTACTAATGTTAAAATTTTATTTAAGCTACATTATTTACCCTCATAAAACATGTTTGCTAACAGAACATTTAATCAGCGATATTTTATTTTAAAGAAACACCATCTAAAGTTTTTAAGCCACTACATAGTTTCATACTAATTTTAGTTCTACAAAAACATCCCATGCTCATGTCCACACAATACATCCAGTTGCCGTATCTGTTTGTTTCATCATGTTCATATATGTAGCAATAGGAAACAATATCATGATGATTTGAAGAATGTTTTACTTAAATTATCAGATATATTCAACTAAAACATATCTTGCATACTGAATCCTGTAATCAAAAGTGGTAAATGATGTCAGCAAATGAAACAGTCACAAGTTGAGCAGTCAGCTGTTTAATAAGCCTAGGGAATAGATATGAAGAAAAGGCTGAGTTTATAATTGTTTTGGTTATTGTAAACTCTGTATTCATTTCAAAAGTTTGATAAATGTTGCACATGTTTTTGTTCAAGTTTATGAAGGCAAGGCAAGTAAAGGTTGTATTTTTTTAGTAATTCACATAAATTTAACACTAGTTTCTTTATAAAAATGCTTCTTATTTTGAAAAGTAACCTTACTTTTTCTCTACTTTTTGAAACAAAACTGATAATGCTAATTTCTAAATTACATGAGACATTTACCAGGTATTTTTCATAATTGAAATCTGCTTTTCTTCAAGTTTTGACATTGATGAGGGAAATTTTATTTTAAAGTGCAAGGAATGAGAAAAAGAGAAATTTTCCAAATTTCTGAAATGCATTTTTTATTAAATTAACACAAAACTCTAATCCTTTACCACAGACATTCTCTCCCAAGAACAGGTCTGTAGCACTGTAAAATATAGTATCTTATTTTTATTTTCAGACACTGGAGTTTGTGTATGGTCAGAGAAAGAGTGGAATATGATAATTGGAGCCAACAAGGCAGCTTCAGATGTACCTTCTTGGCTGCAGGTAGACTTAACATAATGTAAACATGATAATATGTTCCACTCATTTTTGCATTACCATATCTGATTTTGTTGTTACAACCAGCTTTTGCAGTAGTTGATTTACTGCATTTATTTTACATAGACCCTGGTTGCCTGTTTACTAGAGTTAAAGTTTTGACTCATACAGCTTATAAGTAAATTGCATCTAAATTACGTGTACTACATGTTTACAGGCCACTCTGTTAAATGTGTTTTTTTTCCTGTGTGTTTTATTTGTTAATGTTATCTTAGTATTCACTGCTATGTACTCAAACAACTTATCATGGTTGCATAGCTGCCAACTGTCCCGTTTTTTTCCATATTTGTCCTATATTTTGGACCTGAATACGGGTGTACGTTTTTTTTTGCAAAAAATATGTTTTTTTTATTTAAAAAAATAATAAAAAATTTCCTTCTTTTCCTTCAGTTTAGAACGTGCACTCAGTTCCATTCTGATAGAAATGTATCGCATGTATATAGGAATACAGTTCTACAATATGTTTGGTTCATTCAAAATCGAGGCTACCATGCCTGTCCTTTATCCACCATATTGGATTTCACAAACAGTTACCGCTACCACTGTGTCTCATCATCATAATATTCAGCTTCTAATCATGTTGAATAGGAAGTCAGAATATTCAGAATTTTCTCCAGAAAAGACAAGAAAACAGAACTGAAAGGACAATTGTGTCGTCTTGTTTAGATTTGTGAAATCATCTAGTAAAGGAGAAGACTTTACGTTTTGCAAATTGTGTAATGAGATTTCGCTATTGGGCATGGAGGCACACATGAAATACAAGAGCACGAAAAAGCTAATAAACATCAGCTTGCTGCTTCATCATACACAATTCAGCCTGAACTTGGATGTATATAAATACCAGAGAGAACCTTGATGTAATTCGATCGAAATTCGGTTTATTAAATTTCTTTTAGAAACGAACCTTCCTCTTTCAGTTACTAGTGTTGCTGGCGATTTATTTCGCACATGTTTTCCAGACAGTAAAATCGCAAAGGAATACTCATATGCTAGAATGAAAACAATTCAGTAAGAAAATCAGACAGAATTGAGATTATCAATGAAAGTTGGTACATTGGAATCGATAATGATTGAAAAAAAAACAAGGTGTGGAATAGGCTTTTATAAACAGCCTGTGTCTGAGTGTGTTGCACTCTTGCACCTTCTGAATGGGCACCTGAATGGAACAGGTTGCCCGTCCAGAAGGTCCAAGTGTGCAACACATGCATCTTTGATATCAAATAATTATGTAAAGCACTGTCCTACCTTACTGATGGTTGTATATGTTGTAAGTAGTTACATATGCATTAAAATTTTAAAAATCAGTATTTGGTCCGGAAAATCAGTATTTTTGTCGTAAGCAATCAGTATTTTTGTGTTTGGGGGTTGGCAGCTATGTGGTTGTGAAAATGATAAAAGATCAAACTGATTCTTAAAGTATAAACTTTTTGATGAACTTTATGGAATGTTTTTCTCACCTGAGATATACCCTTTCTATCAGCAACATCAGTGATTTAATGAGAGAGTTCTTGTGAGAACACATGCAAAATGTGTCATCATTTGTATATTGTCATGTATACTGAGTACACGTGTTAACAGAACTACTTATCCTTGTAGTTTATTTGATTTAATGGCACTTTTCTTCAACATGTTACTTACATGTGGTAGGGTTTTTGTGTGCATGTAGCTACTTTCATGATGCATTTTCAAGCTCTAACATCCAGAATGAATTACACTCATGTAAAGTTTTAGAATAGAATATTTTACTAAACTTCACCATATTTTTGTATCATGAAACTCTAGACTCTAGATACATGAGACCTCAGAGTTAAGTATTATTTATTTTTATCGATATGCAGTTCCTTATGCAAAAGTTGTGCAGATAATTTAATTTTCTTCATTTCCTTTTTCAACAAATTCTTTGCTGAGATTTCTTTTGTTGAAAAGTTTTACTGTTTGTTTGTCTTAGGAAGAAAACTCTTACAAACAAGTTCTTGCTCTGAATTGGAAAATTACTCAAGTTCTTTCTTTCATTGTATTAAACAACAGTTTAGTTTTTACATGTATGTTAAATAATAAAAAATTTAGTTATCATTGGACATCTAAAATATCAGGTTTTTGTGTATAGTTGTGTATATGCTTGTATATGTGTGTGATTCATCATTCTAGAATCATCAGTTAATAATTAGTAAATTGAATGACAAACAATTTGTTTGAAGAGGCATTAGCAAATTTGAGAAATCCCAAGATTGAGGTTGGGACTTTTATAAAATGGCAGGGAATTATCAAGTTCAGGGAGATGGAAATCCTGGATTCCTAATCCAAAAATTCTGCTTAGAGTTCTGAATTTGATGATTGGTTGGTCATTATGATGACCTTCAGTGTGGAGGTGTAACATCATTGCTTCAATCAAAGTGTAACTGACAAGTGGCCTTGGTTCAACTGAAGCAAAATTGCAGACACAGGGACATTAAGTTTTAGTATATGAACTGAATCAAGAAGAAACAGGAGATGGTCATCTTTGTTTTGACTCCATTGTTCTATGCAAGCACAGAATCATGTTCTGGTTGACTCATTCTTGGTCTGAGTGCCAAAACAAATCCCAGATCTTTATCAAAAGACTGACAAAGTTTACATAAAATCACTGCATTTGCCATTACTAGTAGCACATTAATCAATACTTAATACACTGTAAACATACTTTGGAGATAATCCAGTTTATTTAATTAATTTTAGCTGAGTAAGAGTAGGGATTTGGGTGTTTATCTCAGCAACCTTCCTGGCAACACCACCACTCAGAAGATTGAGGCAATTCTAGAAATGGAAGCAGACTGCAGTTTGGAGGAAGTCTGCTTTATGAAGGTATTGATTGTGAGCTATTGCATACAAGTGTGAAAATATTTTTTAAATTATGTGAAGATTCTGTGCTTTAAAATAAATACATATTTGCTGTTATTCACAGAATAAGGTGTACAGTAAACTGGCCTCACTGTAGCCTGGCTTCCATGTTACAGACTGGCCATCTATATAAAATTGCCATAAATTTTGGTCTCAACATTGTCTGATTGATCAAAGTTTTACAGTATGGGTACAGGATTGTTAAGTTTTATTTCCTATAGAATCCATTGTTAATTTAAAATGATGGCCATATTCTAAGTACACCATATTATTCAAATTATAAGTCCCTTGTTGATGATAAGCCTTTCGTCCAACTTTTTAAAAGTTTCTCAAACTTTTTATATCAGACAGTCTTATCTAAGCTTATTGTGAAAGAAATACTGTGATTTCTAATTTCTGTTCACAGCAATCTGCCTATGAAATACCAAGTCAAACACCCTAAAGGTAGATCATTGGACCAAGATCTATAGAGCCCTGGTCTTGACTCAGTGTAGCTTTTGGAAAATATTCTTTTTAATTCTTTATAAGGTGAATAGCAAAGATATGTCCTGCTATTATCTCATTCATCAATATTTGTAAAAGAAAATGAATCTTTTTAAGCAAGCATGTCACAAAGCTAAGTTGCTTAGAATCCTAAATTTTGTGTCCGTTTTGCAGGATCCAGTGACTAGAAGTATCAATGGCACTGGCTGGCTCCTGCTTTCTGATGAGACCTCAGTTCAGAAAGCTGTGGACTTCTTCAATAGTGGGGAGGTGGGTCTGTCCATTTGACTGTCTTTCCCTTGGTCTTGTATTTGTGCTTAAATCTTTTCCATATTGTCCCTAGCTTTATATATGTTTCTTTTTTCTGACAAACAAGATAACTGCATGAAAGCTAAAGCATCATAATAACATAATAACAATGTGCTAATCCATTTCTTTTAGCTCATCTAGTCATAGATGACCTGTTGTTTTTCTTACCATCCATTAACACAAGTTTGTTATTGCAACTCCTCCTAAACTTAAAGAATTGCATGAAGCTTCACATACACATTTATCCCATGATCTTGTTGGTTCCAAATGAAAATCTTGCTGCTTGAATATCCAATATAGCCAATCCAATATAGCCACTGCAGGGCCATCCTTAAAATCTTGTCATTCTTACTCCAACTGAATCAGTGGTCAAAAATCAACATGGGGTTTTCTCAAAAAGACTTCTTATGATGTCTAGTTCGCAATAAAATAAAATTCTGCTGATATGATGTCCTCCTTGGAAAGCCTGTTATAGCTACTTCTTCTGACCAGTAGACTTGTAGGTCATAACTGAAGATGGTACTACTGGATGTCAGATATGGCTGACATGGCAGCCAGCTTGAAAATTATATTGCTACTCCTAAATCATTTGAACATGTGGTTTCCACTATGGCAGCCATCTTTAGAATCTTTCTTAAGCTACTCCAGGACCTCCTGAATGGAAAGTCATATTGACATTGGGGTTTTCACCAGAAGACTTAGGTTACCTAGCTGGTCCTAATTAAAAATGGTACTGATCTGATGTCCAGTGTGACAACTATGGCAGCCATCTTCAAAATCATGTTATTGTTACTGAAGAAGATTTATGTCTAGTTGGTCCTGAGTGAAACTTGTGCTGTGTGGATATCCAGTATGACTTCCATTGTGGCAATCCTGAAATGATTAGTGTCCCTACTCCACCTGAACAGATGGTCATATCAACATCAAGTTTTCTTAAAAACTGTTATTATTGTGTCTAATATTTCCTTAATGAAAATGGTTACGATCTAATGTCCAATATGGCCACGATGTTGAAAATCATGATAAAGCTACTTCTCCTGAATGGAAAGTTGTATTGACATGGGGTCTTCACCAGAAGACTTCTTATCATATATGGCTGGTTCTAAAAAAAATTGGTGTCAGTCTAATGTCCAGTATGACCATCATGATAGCACCCATGTTGAAAATCTTGCTTTGCTACTTCTCTTGAATGGGGAGTCATGTTGATTTGAGGTTTGACTGCAAGACTTATTATGATGTCTAGTTAGTCCTAAATGAAAATGGTGCTGAGTTTACTTCCATTATGGCTGCCACATTGGCTGCTTTTGAAAATCTTATTACTGCTCAGCAGTTAAACAGAAGAAATGGTCTTGTCCTGAATTCATAGAGTATTTTGGGGGCCAGTAGAATATTGGTCTCTTGAGGAACTTTTGTTTGGTATGTCCTGCACACATGAAACAAGATGCTTGTTCTGTTTAAACATACATGCGACCAATGGAAGGTGTTTTGAAAAGAATATATAAGGTTGTTTGGTTACTCTGACTTTAATGACAGATCATTCAAAATTCTTAATTGAATCATTTGTAATGGTGAATACTCGAAAGTCAAAAGTACCTTCAGTGGTTCTTATGTATGTTTTATTGGAACAGCCCTGATAATGATCAATTAATCAATCAACCATAAGGTCTGTTCTCTTTGTTCTTTTTTTAAATTATTTGAATTAGTAGTATTTATTATACTTTGTTAGATCTGACAAAGCCTTGTGATATTTCACTCAGATGTAAACTTTACATCAAGGTGGGCTTGTAGGCACTGTTGTTCAAATTAAATTAGATATCCATTGTTATTCCTAAATTTAATAATAATATAGTTTAACCAAAGACTGTTCAGTCCCAATTGTTGAATGCTCCGCACATTAAATGTCATACAAAATTCCAGACAAACATTATTGGTCACTTTGGACTTTATCAATGTTGGCCAGATACTAAACTGGGTTAAGAAAAGATGATGTAAGTCTGTTATAACAAATTACAGAGTATTATGAATTTTTTTTTCAAAATCACAGCTTTTACTGTAACATCACATCATGTGACATTCAGTCCAGTTGTACTGGATCACACCTTGAAGTTGACTTCATTCTGAAATGTCCACGTGCTTGAACATTAAATTTTGCTGTATGTATTTCTTGGGATATGTTAATAATGACCTTCCAAAGGAATGTGGATGTATGAGGATCCAAATAAAGAGAATATTTTTGCCATTTAAAGCTATTTGTAAAACTTCCATAAAAATTACAGCCATTACAGAAATATTTGATACTGAAGGTAAACATGAACTGTATGACTTGTACTATAGACTTAGAAATGCTGCTTCTGGTATGACAGTCTAAGTTATCATTAAATTTTGCGAATATTCCTACTGACAAAGTAAACAAGGTATTGATTTTCTCTTGCAAGTAGAATTCATTCTTTCATCACGTGATGTTCAGTTAACTATTTAGGCAATATTTTCATTTGGTTTTTTATATTTTGGGATGAATTTTTTATTATGCTGTCAGTGAGTTAATCATAAAGTCAACTTTGAGAATTGAGAACAAAAAGGTAAAGTCATGCAAATAATATTTTTCCTCATTTATTTTCTATCTTAAATTTTTATTACATATGAAATTTGCATTTGCCATTTCAGGCGAAAGTATTTGGACAAGCTTTTATGATCAGTCGGATTAAAGTCAAGGTAGATAATGAGGCAAACAGTCAGGCTGCAGAAAAAGCAAGGTGAGCTGATTATTTCATATCTTAAATTGCCAGTATATAGTGGAACTTGAAAAAAGCAACTGAGCCTTGGCAAATTCTTTCTTTCATACTATGCCAATAATTTGTGCTGGACCTGTATGTTTTATTATTTGTTTGGTTTACCGAAAATTATGGCTTATTATGAACATCTGTAATGGTCTGATGTGTTCATCACTGTTTTGTAAATTGTAATATCTTCACATTATTAAATACTTTTTGTCCCCCATTTCATAGAAAATGGGATATTAAATTGGGTCTTTTTGTTTGTCCCTCCATCCATCTGTCAAACTTTCATTTCCTACACAATAATTCCCTAATATTTATTGCTTTTCAACCAAATTTATTGTCAACCTTGGTATGTATGAGAATGTGGTAGTTTTAAATTGTCTGCATTCTTTGTCATCATTTAGCAGAGTTAAGCCCTTGATCAGCAGACCCACCCACTTAGTATTTCTGCACAATAAATTTCTATCATTATTAACTGTCAACCAAATTTTGCAACTAGCTTAATAGTATTAGTTTAGTTTGATTGTCTGTATTCATTGGCATGGTTTATAGCCCCTGATTATCAAATCTACCCACTTTCATTTCTGCACATTAACTCGCTTAAGTTTCATCAGACTTTGTTGGCTTCATGATTCTTATGATGCCTCAGCTGAATTTGATTGTCAGTCTTCTACGTCATCATCTATGAGAGTTGTAATCCCTGATAGGCCTCCTTCAGTTTCAGAGATACAGAGTAGCAGAATAGGCTCTGTGCATCATCCTCTATGTTATAATAGGCAACTGGACAGAGGTAACCTGTTCAGCATGGGTTGTATCTCATGCCGTTCGTGGAGAGGCTGCCCATAGTTGAATAGAGGAGAATCTGATGCTTGCTGCTCAAATACAACATGCTGTTTTGGCCTCAACTTCATCAAGATGGGTGGTCACAAAGGCCATGTCCAATCAGTTCACTTGTCATGACAGGTTTCAGGGCTATGTTAAAAACATTAAGTTTATCTTTTTTGTATACATCTTTAAAGTCACCTTTGTGATTAAAGCAAATTTGTATTGTTCTTCAAGCCTAGGTGGCAGAGTTCATTTGAGTAAAGTTTCTTCTTTGCTCAAGTATGTCGCCATATATACTACCTGACATTCAGTAAATGAGCAAAAATCTCTGTCCCCTTGTTGGGCTATGAAGTTGTGAATACAGATGACAAAATAATAATCTTACATTGTGGGAAAACCAACCAAATTTTCAACCAGTAATGTCACTTTTGGTCTTAAAATGATGAGGTATAATTGAACCAGTGACTTGGATGAGGAAACTTGTCTGAGTGAGGGACTCTGGCCAAGAATTCTCATTATTAAATTCTATGTTGAGATCCAAAAACTGACCAGGTTGTCACCATTTGTGTTTGTTAAAACACTTCAAGGCTTGGTTGGAGAGACACGAAATTGAGACCTACTATGTGCAGAGTGTACAAGCAAATCTCACCCTGACAATCTACTTCACTCAAAGCAGTCTATGGAGATAGCTATCAAGGTATTTCAGCACAAGTCTCTTGGCTCATTCAAGATGTTTTCTTTGATCTAGAGATTTAGATGGCTGCAGTGAGACTGAGATGCTGGAAAATCATTGCTCTCGCAATGTTGCACAAGGGGAAAAAAAATCAACAGTTACCATAATGGCAAATTGATTCCTACAAACACTTACATCCTGATATTCAACTGTACCAGTTGCTATATCAATCAAGACCAGTTTCTTGAACATTCCTGTTGACCATTTCATTCCCAATCCTTTGCAATGTTTCAGCTTTCTGAAATATGGCTACCACAAAGATAGTTAGAAGAGTAAACCAATCTGTCCCTGATACATGCAGGAGGGTCACAAAGGATCGTCTTGCTCAGACAAAATCTCTTGTGCAAATTGCTTGGAAAATTTTTTTTCAGACTCTAGACTGCACCAAGTGATACTCAGGAAGGAGATCCAACTTGGGGAGAATGAGAAACATGTGAGCTTTTATGAGACCGGGAATAAGCTACAGCTTCACTTAACACAGCTGGTAAATCCTACAACAGTAAAGCTAAATTAGAGAAAAAACTTGCCACCAATACTGTTTGCACCCAAAGGACATTACATGGCCAGATGGTCAAAGAAAATTCAGTCTTAATACCATTAATACTATGGTTGCAGCTACCCAGACTGAACACAGCTGAAAACAAACTACATAACTCAAATAATCAGCATGACAGTGTAGCAATTTAGAAACCTAATACACCTCTCCCTCAATAACTCGTGCACAGCGGGGTCCACAAACATAGACCACAATATAAGTGAGGGTACGAGTTACCGAGGGACTTCCAAAGTTGAAAAGATTCTAATTCGCTTAGACATCGAGAAAACAGCGGAGGGGGGAGGGATCAGGGTTAGGGAACTGGGCCATTTAATGACTGAATGCTAACTTTATAATCACGTTGATAATAATTATCAATAACACGCTTTTTCTAATGAAGTTGTTCATTATTCTGTTTAAATATAATTTATTTTCAAAATGTCCAGCATGTGAAAGATCATTCCAACAGGTTTCAACAACCATCACGTGAACGCGAAAATATCTGCGTATTACGTCACTGCTTTTTGTTTTCTTGATGAGTCTGGTTCCAGGAGTGGTATTTGAAAGTAACCAGCCAAATTGGGAGTCAAAAGAGCGGGTAACTAGACTAACTGCCCATACACCACCAAACAAGATTCCTTTTTTTCAAAAACAAGTGAAATTTATTTTGTGAGACAATCGTCTACGTCGAATCTCAATTTTTGTATTGTTAAATTAGTATAGTATTGATGCCGTGATTTCATTGGAAGTAACAACAAAACTTCTTATAATCCTTGAGGACATCTCTAAGTGACAGTTCAAGAATTCTCTGAAACTTGCTTGCCCACAATGGTCCGTATCTGTGAAACAAAGCTCTTTATTTTACGAAGTATTCATTTCGCTTGGTTGCCTTGCTATCTTTGATCACAGTTACCAATGAGTCAGTTAATTTAAGGTAGTTTATTCACAATAACATTTATAAAAGTGATGGATCAAATGAAGTGAGTTCACCCAACATACGACTGGGGCCGCAAGAATTTTTCCTTTTAACTTTTCTTTTATTCCATGCCCTTTATTTGATTCAAAAAACACAATTGACATGATAATACAAAGGAGGCCAGCTTTTAATTCAGTGCAACAATACAACAAATACTTCCGCAAGTCAGTTATCAAAACATGGTCGGCACCTAATTAGGTTCTCAGAGAAACGCTCGCAGACATAGCTGTTATGGTAGATTGACACATTTTACGCTTTAATTACAAGAGGACACGTTGTGTTTATGATGATTACACTTAAAAGGAACTAAAAGATAGAACTAGAACATATTTCAATTGATAAAAAAAATTATTTAATTTGTAATTTTTTTATTAAAGTACTGCTTCCACTCGGCGTAAGTGGCATTTTCATTGATCGAAATTTCCTTACATATCGTTAATTGCAGTGTACTACCATTTGGAAAGAAAATGTAAAAAGTTGTATGACTTATTTTTAAATTTGATATTTCATAATATTGATTAAAATTTCAGGTCCTATCTCCTGTTTTTGACTATAAAACGAGCAATATATCAAAGTTTCCATTACTAATTTTGATCGCAATTTTCTTCCAGTTCAATAAATATGGATCAATTTTTGGGGTATTTTCTGGTTATAAGCAGGTTCACGAGTTATCAGGGCATGAGTTATCGAGGGAGTGGTGTACTGCAAATGAACAACCACCCAAATCAAGCCCATGATACGGCTGCTGGAGGGGTGTCCATTATCATAAAATAACAAAACTTCTTTTTGCCAAAATGTTGCCAAAATTTAATCTCATTCCTGCTTTACAAGCTCTATGTCAAGTATTAAAGTCACTGTAACTGAAAGAATAAAATGGTTTCTGCATTGTAACTGGAAGAAGAAAATTCATCTAACATATACAGTTACCAAGCTTTTAGGAGGCTTCCACTTAAGTTATGGGAAAAGTTTATTGATTCTTTGGTCAAAAAGTTAAAGTTCAAAAGTTAGTGTGACTGAATGGTTTCTGTACACTAACATTAGTTCAACATCACATACTTTAACCAAATATTGTTGATGGATTGCAAATGAGGTAAAGAAGAATAAAGAAGAACCCTATTGAAACAGTCAAAGGTCAAGGTCATTGTGATTGAAAGAAGAAAATTAGTTTCCACACAATAGCTCAGTTTACCATCTACAGATACCAAACTCAATGGATGATTGGCACAGGAATAAAAATTATTTCTGCACAATAACATTACATGGACCACACATTGTTGATGGATTGCACTTGAGGTAAACAAGAACCCAGTTGATTTGGGGTCAAAAGGTCAAAATGCAAGGTCATCACTAACAAATCATTTCTGCTGAAAACATTTCAGTTATCAAATATGTATCCTCTCCAAAGTTAAGGGATGACTTACACAATTGGTAAGGAATAAGCCTATCAATTTGGGATCAACATGTTAAAGATCAAGGTCACTGACAGAAAGCAAATGGTTTTTAGTTCTAGACCACACATATACCTTGACCAAAGTTTGTGGAGGGTTGGCACATAAGGTATCTAATAGGCCTATTGATTTAAGGTTTAAAAGATAGATTTTCTTTATTCTTGGGATGAATCATTATGAAACTGAGACAATTCATTCACTGGTGCAGTCACATGCCCCATTGACCTCAGGATCAAGGTCACAGTCATAGAAAATTAGTGCTAAGGTTTTGGTTAAAGGTTTTTTTCATTTGCTTATATTTCCTAAATCACATGATGGAGTTTCTTCATGCTTTAGATAGATTGTTATGAAGCCAAGATAATTCGTTCTACAACATGCGTCATCAGTCGTTGATCAACATCTGTTTGTGAACACTTATAAGGATCTGTTTCTGATCAGATTTGGTATGCAAGCTTATATCTTCAAGATTTCAAATTAGTGTAGTTATTAGTGAAAACCATGTGACCACTCCAGTGGCCTAGTGGTTAGAGCGTCCGCCTGGGATGCAGGAGGTTGCAGGTTCAAACCCTGGCCGAGTCATACTAGAGACTTTACAAAATGGTACTAACAGCTACCTCACTTGGTGCTCAGCATTAAGAGGTTAGTGTTAGGACTGATTGACCTGGTGTCAGGATCATGTGACTGGGTGGGACATCATGCCCTACATCTGCAGCATGATGCTCCAGTGCTAGACATCACTATAAACTGTCACACTGCAGACATCACAGTGATATGACTGGAAAATTGTTAAAGCTACGTTAAAAATCTAAATCACACACACAGTGACAACCATGCATATTCATGAGATGGTCTTGTGTCTGTTTAAAAAACACTCTGTGGGCATTTACTAGTAATACAGTCTAGTTACTAGGCAAAAGAACTAAAAGTGAGTTTAACCAAACCATTCATTATGTGATTCTGATGCACATCAGTACATGTATCACAGTATCAGAATTTCTTTATATATTTAAATTATGTGGAAGAATTTTTTTTTTGCTTTAATAAGAATAATTTTCTTGTTAAAAAAAAAAAAACAAGCCCAGGCTTTTGAATTTATTTGCTGAGAATTATTGCCTACAACCTCTGCACACTTGAAATTTTTTAATATCTTGAAATATGATTGGTATGTTTGGTTAAATATAATTTGAAAGTTGCTAATATTCCTATAATAAAATGCCAGAAACATTTGTGATTTATGTTATCACATGCATTGTGCAATATTTCATTACATTTCATTCATTCAGTGCAACAAATTATTTTTAATGTTTATTTGGTATTTTGTGGCTTTTAATAAAAAATTTACAAATATTGGTAATAAAATTAAATAACCCAATGTGATTTCCTTCTGACACACTTCTAGAAGCAAATAAAACTATGACCTTAAAAACTTATGAAATATTAAATAGCTGATCAGGGCAGATCAAATGATGTAGCTCAAACATGCAACCTTATTCTCATATGTCCAGTGCCTTAACCACAGCACTTTTGGGTGTGAATCACAATTGTTTTAAATTTATAACTTCATGAACGGGATGCCAGGATTGTTATGACAAACCCCAAAATCTATGTTAACTGCACAGATAAACTCTCACAATACCAAGTACTACTTCAAAGGTTGGGCTGTGAACAGTTTCTAATTTGTAAATCAGGTCCTAGATTCTGGGGCAGGAAGGAATTCCGGTGACAATGCTTATTGTATACATGGCTTGCCCTTTCATGCCATAAAAGTGATTCCTTTTGTATTATCTTGAAAAGAAGACAAGTGACACCAGTATTCAATGTAGCTGTTATGTCCTGTTTCTTTCCCCTCTGCAGTTTCAATATGTGTTTGTGAATTTGCATTTACAATCTGATAGGCATCAACTACCCAGTTGAGCAATGTCAGACTCACTTGGGCCTCTTGTTTCATTTGCCTATAATTTACAAACTCCTTGATGGTATTTTTTCATACTTTACATGCATCAGTATAAAGCTAATACATTTCTGAAACATGCTTGCTCAGAACCATTTGATTCAAGGTCATGAGCTTTGCAACAGTCCTTTGATCATTAGCTCAGCATGCAGGTTGTGGCCCTCTTGTTTTATGCGAAGATTCAGAACATTTACAACTGTCATTCCAGTTTCATATCATTGGTGGTTGGCATCTCTGCCTTTGGTTTAAAAATCTTTGCTGCTGTTCCAGCAGCCTTTTGAATTCTAGTACATGTGCTGTTGGAGCAGGCATCATCAAGATTTGTTTTCATTCTATACATATTTTTTAGGTTCATTACCAATAATATCATCATTAATTTATATTCCTTTTGCATAGCTGCCAAGTTTCCTGATTTTCCCATATTTGTCCCATATTTTGGACCTGAATACAGTTATACTTTTTTCTTGTCAAAAATAAGTTTTCTTGATTAAAAAAAAATTAAATTAAAAATTTCCATGCAATTTTATGTTTAGATTGGTCACTTGGTTCCATTCAGAGAGTAAATGTGTTGCATATATATATATATAGAGTATATATATATATATATATATATATATATATATATATATATGATTGGTTCATTCGAAATTGAGACTACCATGGTGGTCTTTAACCACCTATTGGATTGTGCAATGCAGTTGCCGCTATCAGTGTGTCTCATCTTTATAATATTCAGCTTCTAGTCATGTTGAAAAGGAAAGCAGAAGATTCAGAATTTTATCCAGCAAAGAAATGAAAACAGAACTGGAAGGACAATTATGCTGTCTTGTTTAGATTTGTGAGACCATCTTATAGTAGAGGAAACTTTGCATTAATTTTGCAGATTGTCTAATTGTGATGTAACTATTGGGCATGGAGGTGCCTATGACATAAAACAGGATGAAAAAGCTAATAAGCATCAGCTTGCTGCTTCATCATCAACAACACAGCCTGAGCATACAACTTTTATAACTACCAGAGAGAACCTTGATGTAATTATATCAGAAGTTCATTTTACTAAAAATATTTTAACAATGAACCATCATCTTTCAGTTACTAGTGTTGCTTTCAATTTATTTCACACCTTTTCAAGACTTTAAATTTGCAAAGGATTACTCGTGTGCTTGAATATAAACAGCCTGTGTCTGAGTGTTAGTGTGTAGCACTCTTGCACCTTCTGAATGGGAACCGGAATGGAACAGGGTGCCTGATCAGAAGGTACAAGAGTGAAACACATTACTCTTAGACATTAAATAATTAAGTAATTTATTGTCCTACTTTACTGATGGTTGTAGATGTTGTAAATAGTTACATATGCATTAAAGTTTTAAAAATCAATGTTTGTTTCTGAAAATCAGTATTTTTGCAATAAGCTGTCAGTATTTTTGTACTCAGGGCTTGGCAGCTATTCTTTTATTAAAATTTGTCTTGATCACCACAGGAAGGAAGTTGAAGAGAGGCTAAAGCAACGCCGGCAAGAAGACCAAGCTCATCAACTCCTAATACAGCGCAGTACCGAGGAATCATGGAAACGTCATGCATATAGACTTGCTCACCCAGCCTATGCTGATGGTAGAATATGGTGAACATATGTCATGCAGTGATCATGACTTCCATTTCATACATAAAGATTTAGGTATGCTTGTAATCAAAGGTCTATTTGAGAGAGAGAGATTTGGGTTTAAATTGTGTTAACATGCTTATGTAGCACCTCTAGATTTCTTGTAGGCTAGATTGGGAAAGAACTGAGTACTATGTTTTGGTATTTAAGTCCAGGTCAATGTTGCATTTCATTTATCACATATAATATAATATGCATGATACATGTTTTAGATCAACTGCGCACAAGACCAATCACAGCATTGTATTTGAACTTTCACTCATACCAGAAATCCTAACAAGTATTAGTCCGTGTGGACCAAAAGAGGAGCACAGTTGAATTGAAAGGAAACATGGATAGAAATTTAGTGTGGCAAAAAAGTTTACTTCAGAAACATTCTTTTGGTTTGGTTTGATGAGGTTTAAAGCCATTTTTGGCAGGTGATAGGCTGTGCTTGGCAGTCATTATAGCTGGTCGATGAAGAATCTGGGAAGAACCACTGACCCAGTCAGATGCTACAGGCAAGCTTTCTCACACATCCACAGTGATTGAAACAAGACTCGAACGCATGTGAATAGAGGTGAGTTGTGAGTGATCTGTGGAGTTGAGTGCTTATACCACTCATCCACCAGGCACCCCTTGACATAAGGAACTATTCAGAGGTACTCTGATGTTTTCACATTAATTGCAGATTTCACCAATGCAATCTTGCAGTGCTAAATAAATGGAAGACATGCTAGATTTATGACAATTTAAACTAAAATATTCCCTTAAGCTTGAGTTCTTTTTTCTGAATTTCATGTACATTATGAAGTAAAATAATAGAGTGATAATTTTCATGGACAGCACTCTTCCTTGAGTGAATTACAATGACTACATGTACAAGTTTGAAAATGGATACAAGGTATAAGAGTGAAAACCCATCAAGAAATTCGTTCTTTTGAAATATTACTCAGATTTTGCAAATGCAGCCTTTTTAATTGATCAGAGTGATTTTGACTAAGATTTGAGTTAGATTTGTGGTCAAATAGAAAGTTATTGTGGCAGTGCCAAATGTCTGATTTGTTAATGTCAAGTCGCTGATCAATCAGACATACAATGTTTAGTTGAGTCTGATTTTTGGTATGAGAATGTTTGGTCATTGTTGGCTATGGCATTCAAAGTTGTGAGAATGTTTGGTCATTGTAGGCCATGGCGTTCAAGGTTGTGAGATTGCTTGGTCATCTTAGATCCTGGCATTTAAGGTTGTGAGGATGTTTGGTCATTAAAGGCTCTGGCATTCAAGGTTCTGAGATTGTTTGGTTATTGTAGGCCATGGCATTCAGGGTTGTGAGATTGCATGGTCATCTTAGACCCTGGCATTTACAGTTGAGTTAAACTGGTTCCAGTTGGTGTTTTTCATACTTTGCTGCTTTCATACAAAAAAAGACAAGACATTAAAAGGCATACTATAGATTTATGTCATTACTTCTTTTGCATACTCTCTGTTGCATAATTAGAAGTATTAAAGTAAATTTTACATAAATCTTCATAGTGGTTTGAAATCATTTGATTTGCTGATACACACATAAATCTTCATAGCGGTTTGAAATCATTTGATTTGCTGATACACATGAAATTCTTCATTTGCCTCACAAAAACATTATTGAAAAAAGATTCTGTGATACTGTTATATTGTTTATTAAGTTTCTATTGTCCAGAAATCAAAGATTCTATAAAGCTAAGGGACTTTTCCATTCATATGGAATTCATATCTGTCCATTATTTATGATGCTGTTAGTTTTTATTTCTACTACTTGATCTTATCATTCTTTTATTTTATATTTTGTTCATTCATAAGTATTATAAATGTTTATGTCAGTAAAACTTGTCACTTGTATTTCATAATTAAATATGACATTGTACATGGTGCATTTTTTCCCATTGTTGTTTTTCAGCAAATAAAAAACTTTCACATCATTCATCAGTGAATTGATTTTCCCCAGTCTATTTATATAGCCTGAATTCATAAAACTTAGTGAAAGTTTCAAACTTCATACACAAACTCTATTTTTTTTTCAGAAATATTTCCACTAATGCAAACATTTTGAAAATACAGACAGTTTAAAAGCTAATTTAATGGTTAAAATTGTTAAGCAATCACCTGTGTTTTACAACCATTTTTTTAAAGGTCTCTTACTTGCCTTCAGAGGGAATTTTTCTCACTGGCTGCTTTAGACAGGTATAACTTTATGCAGGTGTAATTGGACACAGGGTTAGCTGCACACAGCACAGGTATGACTCTACAGTGTATTTTATAGATCAGATTAACTAGAACTGACAATTGCATGCAGTTTCCATGAAGGAAAGATTTGATTACATGGAAAGTCCATGCTGAAGAATAATATGTATTCAATAGATGGAATTCACTTTATTTATATGATTTGTAAAGTTTGTACACAATTGTAGTTGAGGAGAATTTGCCTTTCGTTTCCCAATTTTTCTGACACTGGGTTTCCCATTTTTTTGATAGGGGTATTACGTTTGTGATTTGTTATCAGTACTTTCTGTTATTGCCACATAGCACAGTCAGGTCTGTTCTCTGTGTGTGTGTGTGTGTGTGTGTGTGTGTGTGTGTGTGTGTGTGTGTGTGTGTGTGTGTGTGTGTGTGTGTGTGTGTGTGTGTGTGTGTGTGTTCAGGAGAGAAAGCAAGCACATGTGCATACTAATAATACAAGTGTAAATGAGCTCACTGCATGTTCAGTTATAAATTATCATATATGGTTTTGCTAAACAAAAAACATGATGTAACAAATGAACAATCATTATCCATAAATTTCATTCATGATGCCCTAAGTCATTAAAAAACAAAGTCTGTCATATTCTGTGAAAGGCATATGATGAGACAAGTTACTATGTCAAGTAACATGTTCTGTCCTTCTTCAGTCTGTTGACCAGGTTTGTGAAATGCAGTGCAACATTTTAGATTATAGACTAATCACACTGACTGATAAAATAAATGAAAGAAACAAAGAATTTTTAGTGTTTGTATATTTTTCATGTGTAAATGAATTTAAATATTTCTGAATTTCTTTAATTTTATTTTAATCAGTCACAAGCATTTACAAGATTTGATTTGTGAAAAGTGGAACTTTAGTAAATTTTCTATAAATTTTGTCCAGAGAAGAAATTAAATCACCACTTACGCAGATGATGAATTCTTATGAATACATATTTGAATTCTTTTAATTAATATACATCTCAGTAAATGTTATATACAAGCATTATGTAAATACAATGATATGAAAGGAATCAGAGAAAATAGTCAACATGGTGCAACCCCATGACAATTCAGTTTCAGCTGATATCCTGATTGTGTGATTAACTTTGAAAATTGGTTTAATGGCTTAGAATTTAATGATTAATATAGTGACAAGTTTGAAAACCATATTTGTTATTTAAGTTTTCAGTCTTGAAAGTTTTAAAGACTTGATATCCCCACTTTGTTCATACCTGTGATACTTTCTGAGTACCAAACTCTGAGATTTGACAAAATATTCAGTAAGATTTGAGCAAATTTTTGTAAGCTTTAGTTTTCTTCCAATCATCCATGAGCATTAATGTGAAGTACAAGCAGAATGTTGTATGGGTTAATTCTCTTTTACCATATTGTAGTAAGTCGCAAATGGTGTACATACTTTTGAATGAAATAATACTTATTATATGTACCTGTGTATAAGTCAGATACAACTTAAACCAGCATGGATCCACATATGCCATCCGATTATATTCTGGCAGATATGGGTGTATACAGTTTATTTGAGCTAATCAGTAGATCTGAACAAAATAATATAAACCCTGATCTTCCAACATTATGCAATGGTAGATGAGGGTTTGTGTTGTGTGTTGTTAATCAGACTAGTGCAGACTGTAATATATTCCATCTCCAGGTTTAGTCAGATGAAAACATGTGCAGGGTAAGGTCCATTGGTATGCAGTATCACAAGGAAGACAGCTTAACAAATTTCCTATTCTGGGAGGAATTGATGCCCAGGATTCAAACTGAGATGGCCCAGAATTTGTGAGATTGCATTCACATTGTGTGGTATGACAGGCTTATATGTCACAAAGTGATCAGAGAGAACAAATACAGGAAACCTTACACAAATTAGGTATTATCTCATAGTACAATTTCATTTACAATGCATTTGACAGCTTTTTTTGAAACTTGTGATTGAGTTGCCAAAAAAATCTTTTTAAAAAGTTTTGAATTCTTTCACAAGGCTTCTAGTTGATAACAGAACTGAGTATGCACGTTTAAAGGTATGAAATTTTGCACAAATCCACATCCAGTACTATCTGAACAAGGCCTACAGTTTTTGTAACAGATATGCATCTGAAAACATTATCTGGAACTGGCAACATTTTGGACAAAGCAGATGTTTAATAATGACTTTCATTTGATCTCAGATTGTATAGACAACCTTTCATTGACCAAGGCCTGCATCTGACAGCAACATTTTGACGTACATGTATCATGTATTTGAGAACATATTCGTGTATTATGCATTATTCAACAGCTTTTGGTATTGTGCATTTGACAACAACAGTTTGATGTATCATGACATTCTACCAACTGAGCTACTGTTGCTGTCTGAATAATATTCTGTCAGATCAGGTTATAGGTTAATTCCTGAAAGTAATAAGTTAAATCAAAAGTGTAGGTCTTTATAAGCATTTTATGCAGGAACAGTTTTGGATTTGCTTTATTTACAGTTAGACATGCATTGCACAGTGGAACATTAATGCTTATTTTTCCTCTTTATCTCTATTGGTATTTTGACCATTTTCAGGTTATTTAAAAACTGACTTATACTGATGAAATCTTGAGGGTTTGCATTTTCTCGCATGTAAATGACTTGTATATATATTCACCTTTTGCAAGCAAATTTTATTGATATTGTAATGAACATTTTGGCATCTTGGACACAAGTCAGAATGGACTCTTTAATGTAGTAGAGTAACCTTCCACAAGCAAACATTATAAATAATGTAATAACCTATTTTTAGCTTGGAAACAATTAAGAAATTAATGTAATAGAGTAATAAATATTGCAACAGGAAGGGCAAAAATTTTCTGTGCTCACACAAGCTAAACATTTTATCCAAGATATTCAAATTTATAATTGTTAAAAGAAGCGAAGAAAATGGTATTTACCCATGTATTATGAGTCCAACACTCTACCAGCTGGGCAACTGTGGCTCCCTCACATTTTATGGTAATGGTAAAATATAATGGAATCCATGACTATATTCCTGTTATTACTGACATTTTGGACTGCCTACATTGTCAGTAACAAAACCCAGTTTCTCACAAAAGTAGTATCTCTTGTGAGATCCATTATAAAAAATGTCTGTGTTGTATGATGGACCGTGCTATACTGAGGTACAATATAGTGAGATACAGCTGTATGTCCCAAATTATAGACAGCATAGACTCAGATCTACAATCCCATAATATGCAATCAAA
>JAECUM010005014.1:0-42402 GCA_016617855.1 Megalonaias nervosa
TTTTTTGTGGGGTTGGATTTCATGATTGTGGGGCTGATTTCATGATCATGGGATTGGATTTCAGGATTGTGGAGCTGGATTTCACAATTGCTAAAACCATGAATTTAATGACTAAATAAACAAACATACTTCTGTGGAAACAAGGACCCCTTCTCCAATTCACAAAACAAACAAGAACCCCTTCTCCAATCCCTAAATTAAACAAAGACCCTTTCTCCAATTCACAAATTGAAGGACATTTTCTCCAATCCATAAATTGAACAAGGACCCCTTCTTCAATCCCTAAATTAAACAAAGACCCTTTCTTTAATTCACAAATTGAATAAGGACACCTCCAATCCATAACTTGAACAAGGACCCCATTAAAATGAATCAATTGACAATTTATTATGTTGATTAAGTATGATTACTACATACCTCGACACGAACATGCATCAACTTAAGTTCTGATCACAACTAAGTTTATTGGGAGTTAGATTACCAGGGGTTAAATAATACACCTCTACCACATATCGGCACACATATCAATTTTATGGTCTTTTCACCTAAGGTCTCTCAGTGGTAGGGTGGTGCCATTTTCATATGTATTGCCATACTGGTTTTATTTCTACAGTCAGGTGTAGACTTGTTATCTGTTCATATGCCATGACAAGATAAAAATACAAAACAGAAACTTGATGAGTCAAAAAGGAAATTATCAACATATATCAGCATAAATGCAGACATTCCAAACTTGTTCCCCACGTAAGATTTAAGTACTTTACACATCATTTAATAGCCACTTTTGTGCGAAGTTTCTCAGTTGCTTTTATCTGTTTAGACTGAGTTTGGATGCCAATACTTCTGGTGTGTCACAGAGTGAATAACATTCAGTTAGTTCTCATTGGTTATTGACTCATTCTGGACATTGTGAACAAATCTGGAAGGTCTTCCTTAAGTTGATATATGTTACAGTCGCAGAGCATGCTAACATGATAAAACAATCACCATGGAAATGGCAAGGTGGAGGGGAAGATTTCAAACCACATGTGGGAGTCACCTTATGTTCGCTAATCTGTAGAAGGCAAGTGGGACTTGTCAGAAGTTTTTCTTTGTTATTGATATAAATATATGTGCCTGCTGTGACAGCCTCAGATAAATTCTCAGTTTAAACAATAGAAGACAAAGGCCAAATAATTATTCATGACTGCTGAAGATTAGAGTAACCTGTGTTGTTTGGTATTGATTCTTCACCCGTTCTATCAACGAATATTGATATGGAAAAAATATCTATACATCAATTAATTATTTTACCCCTTGTAATTACTATACACCAGATATGAACATACATCAACCGAAAGTTATTAAATTTAAGATATTTACTGTATCAGACATGAACATATATTAACTAAAGTTATTTAGGTTATGAGGATTAATTACTATGTATCAGACATAAAACATACATCAACCTAAGTTCTGATCACAGGTTTATAGTTCAAACGGGCACCAATCTTGATAAAATGGAGACAACCATATGGTTTTTAATAGTCAAGCTGCTGTTTGCAGGATCCCCAGATTCAAATTTGACATCCAGGTAAGAAATTATGTCACACCCAGCATCAAATAAGAATGTTTATATGTGGCAGATGGTTGCTTTACAGGCAGACAGATTTCCAAAGTTTCCCTCATTCCCAGTGTGTTAAAGTGAGTTTATTTTCCAAAGCATAGTCACCCTCACCTCACGTGACTTTTAGTGTTAATTAATACTGTTAAGGTGAGTTTGAAACTTCATATTAAAGTTGCATCCAATTAAGTGATACATGCTGCAAAGACACTCAATGACATTCTTCTTGCTGCAGATGCTACACTATACATATGATAAACTGAAGAAATGAGTACAAATTCAGATCTATACTAGATACAAAATAATGCAAAATATAAAGAAAGTATAAAAGCATGACTCTGTAATAGTAATACGGAAAATAAATTATGATCCTAGTATCTCATGTCCTCCATTCTTTCTTAAAGAGTTCCAGCCTACCTTGGGAATAAAATTATACAGGAAGCCAGGGAGTGATGTGGGTTGACACCTGAACAGTCGGGGCGATCGTAGTTTGTGTGGATGTAATGGCAACTCAGGGGGTTCAATTGCGTGACTTTTACTGGGACTCTGAAGAAAGAAAAAAAATTAATTTGACCTTACACTATCATGAACAATACAGAAAAAGGTTAAGATGTATAGGAAATGTATCTGTGAAGGTGACCCATCATTACAAAACTTCCTTTAATAATATAATAAAGGTCTTAAATATGACCCTAAAACGAATAATATTCAAACATTACATACCTTGTATTGTAAACACCTTTGCAAGTGTTTATTTTGATACAAAAGAGATTAGACAATATGTGTCACACAAATGACAGTTTTAAGGTAGCATAAGAGTGGACAATTAATGTGATCATGAGTAATGCTGACGATTAAAGTTCAAAGAAAAGCATGTGTTCCTACAAGATACCCGTGCTATGCTGAAAAGCAAGCTGCTATGAATGAACTGATATAGTTTTGGAAAATAAATTATGGAACAAGAAAATAGTAATGAATTGTGGCCATATATAAACATTTCATGTTGAATATATATTACAGTGATCAACTGTGCAAAATCCATAGCACAAATCTGTTATGTGATATACGGATCAAGATGCACATGGGAAAATTCGACATTGGTGAGTTCCAGTTACACTGTAATAACAGAATTGAACAACTGAAAGTAAGCTAAAAGAAGGACTGAAATTATTTCTTATTAATCAGATTTGTATAATGCACAGAGTACAATTTTATATGCATGTTCTTTAACTAATTTGTGGAAGTTCTTGCACAACACTGCTCTCCAAATGCACAAATTTGTACAAAAATTTGCAAGATTCACACACTTGCATGCCCTGGTAGCATCTGATACAGATCCTAAAATGCTTGATGTTAACAGGAAATGAAAATGGAATGGATAACAAATGCAACTGAAATGCAGAATGCAAATGCAACTGATATGATGAATACAATATGAAAGAAATGGAGAACACAAATGCAGAATGATGAACGATAAAACAAAAACAATGAAATGTGAAAGCATTTTATGAATGGATTTGAACATTTCTTTATCTGTACTTTGGAATGATGCTAAATTTAACAGTTAAAACCTTGTTTTGAAACTTATCTTATTCTTTACACTGACATTTTTTTAAAACCAATTACAAGCCTTGAAATTGTTGTAACAACCATTATGAACATGACATCACCATTTGTATCTGTACAGTTCTAATTTGAACATAACAGAATTTTAAGGGCTGTTCCAGCAGAACATACTTGGAACCCATCAATGGCACTTTAATGTGTAGTAGTTGCTGACAGATGAAATTTAGAATTCTGCATCATTTTCCTTGAGTAATCAGATTACCCTGGTATACAATTTTGTTAAAATATATCTGCTGGGCAACAGCCCTGACCAATATTCTACAACTACATTTTAACATTTACTGCAGCTGCAGTTATATTTTTATTCACTGCAAATTCAAAGTTGTCTTTGGAATTTTATGCATTTTCTATTTTTTAAAAAAAATTAAGTCCACTTTTAATAGACAAGACACAAAAGCAATAGTTATCTCCCTTAACATCATCAAAACCCCAAATTTTCTACTTTGGTAATACATTTATAAAGAAAAAGAAAGAAAATGAATGATGGAAACAATAAATGCAAAATAAGAATGCATTTCTGAGACTGTCAATGTAAAAAGACAAAATGGTAGTTGCAATGCAGTTATGAATGGAATGCAAATGGCAATTTGGTAACATTACTTATTTCAGGGTTTGCAGGTGTTCAAATCATCAAATCAATCAATATGTGATTCATATACTGTTTTAGTTTGCTTAACCGTTTCTCTTCACTTTCTTCACAAGACTGTAACCTCCTGACTGGCTTGTAAATAGCTGTTTTGCAAACAACCTCCAATGCAAATATTTCTGATCCTTTCAGTGTATATCAATACAGATCTAATTAGATTCAGAACAATCATTGTGTTGACACAAGATTCCTAAAATATAATTGAATGGGGATAATACTGGCTAATAACAAAAAGCTTGTATGCAAACTAGCTTGAACAGCTACATCTACAAGACAGTCTTCTTTATATGACAACCATGTTACTAAGACCCAACATAATATATTCCAGTAAAACATTAACTTCAATATCACAATCACCTCTATATTACAGCTAGTTTTAGCAGGTTCCAAAGGTGGCCCTCTTGTAAAGGTTCAGTGTACAGTCAAACCTGTCCTAAGCAGCCACCCACAGGAAAAGGACAAACTTGCTTTTGTACACAAGGAAACTTCAAGCTTTCCCTATCTATTAATCATTACGTTTTTGCTTATATATACAGTAACAAGGCATACAGCTCAACTGTTTGTATATTGCTCCTGGATTTGGCCGTCTCAGAAGAAACAGACTTAGTCCAAATATGGAACAGGATTCCTGCAGACTTAACAATTCCAAGACTTTTCCAGGCCATTTCATGAAATTCAAGATCGTTTATTGGTCATGATTGTGCTGTGTTTGGTGCATGGAGCTATGAAACTAGCAGTTATAAATTTTTTTGAACTTCCCTATCAGAAATTCCATGACTTTTCCAACCTTCACAAGGTTTTGAGAAATTCCATGACGTTTCAAGGCCCTTGATATTTATTTTTTAAATTACAAAGCTTTTTCAAGGATTCAGGGACTTGTGGGAACCCAGATAGTATAAACCCAATGACTGACTGGTCACCCTTGGTTCAAAGACTGCCTACAGCTCTTAAACTGAAACATTGTTCCCATCATGTATTTACTATTAAATGTAAAAAAGATTCTGTCCGTAGTTCTATGTTCCTGCAGAATTTTGCATATCATTCCTTGAAAATTTTGAGCCAATAGAATATCTTGTATGAAATAGTGACTGTCGTGTTGATTCATTATCTATTCTTGGATTTTAAAAAAAGAGTAATCTAATGACAAAATGCTTCTTAAACATTTGTATCTCAAACATGCAAGAATATTTAATAATGATCTGGCATGTGCATTGTGACTATCTGTTCCATTTTTTTTCAGATGTTGATGCATTTGTGCCTATGGATTTATGTTGACTTTTCCCAACTATTATAAAGTTAGCTTTTTTAATTAAATATATTATAATCTAATTATTTAATTATAAATAATGCATCAGTAGAGCTTACCACAAACATCCCCAAACTATTATTAGGCTGTAAATACCAAAATCAATTGTTGAAGAGGTCATACTTTTATCAACTAAAGCAAATTCTGGATAAATATGGTTCTTTATTAATCCTTTCTGACAATACTTTATTAGTACAGACTTCAGCACACACATCCCTTTCAGTAAAAAGGGTGGGGCTATAAGGGACAATTTACTTCTAGTATATACCCCAAAAGCAAATTACTTAATAATGTGGCTTTAATCAAATTCATAAAATAGCAGGGATATTAGCCAATTTACAGTAACACTGATAGATTGACACGAGTACGGTGAATATAAGCAAGTGTGACTATTTTAAGAAACAAGAAACCATTGTAACATTAGGAATCACCTGAGTGTTGATTGCAGAAAGCAGGTGAACATTTAGCATTACTTTTATAGATGATATTTCAGAGTGGGAAATGAAAATGGCTGTCGAGACCAGGTGACCACTACAAAAAGGTGACTATCAGGGTTGGTATGACTGCACATACTAACTTCAAATCAGCAACAAATCATTTGATCCAATACAATGAGATCACCACTGATGTCTTCAAATCAGCAACAAGCCACTTAATTGGATGCAGTGAGATCACCAATGGTGTTTTTCAATCAGCAACAAGTCACTTGATCTGATGCACTGATATCTTCAAATCAACATACATAGAGTGCAATTCTTCAATTAAAATTTGGAAACCAAATGCTTACCTTTGTAGGTGAATGGGGTGGACTCAAAGGATACTTTTTTCCCAACCACACATTCCTAAGATTACGTAGCCGGATTTGTCGATGTGCTGCGGTCTCGGGCATATAATGAATTGTATGCATCTCATGGCTGTAGACTGTACTTGTATAGCTAGTGAACATCAAACGTTGTAGGTTTGGACTTGTTCTGAGGTTGGGAAAATAGGTGGTTCTTTCTGGTTCCAGAAGAAAGCAAGTTTTGCTGAGACATGTTGACCTGTAAGAACAAATTACATTTGGAATACTTAATCAGGAATCCACTTCGAGACACACACATACACACAACAAAATGTTACAGAAAGCTGTAAGCATAAATCCTAAGATATCTCCATATAATGCAAATTTTTTTTTAAAAAAAAAAAACATTTTATATAACAAAGCATGCAAAAATTATCTTTCCTTTGCACAAATTTTCCAAGAGAAAGTATACCTTTCTGATTAATTTAAATGTTTAATAAGCCTTGATTCAACTTGTTCCATAAATATTGTGTGAAAGGAGTACTTGTGTAGGATCGTGTTATTTAAACAATCTGTGATACGTTACCTGACTGGTTCTATTTGCCAGTCTCGTTGATGGTGTATCCTATAAGCTGATTTCAACCAAAGAAAAACTGCTAACCATCTGAAATAAAACAAATTATCAGAGTAACATCATATAGGTATGAACTGGAATAGATAATAGCCCCAAGTAAGGCTGACATTATTCTGGCTGTCTGCCTAAAAGCCAAAGTCAAGCACAGTTGGTCAAGAAATCTGGGTATGTAGGGTGCTTTCTGTAAAAATTTATTCCAGTGCATGGACTACATAAGTTATGAAAACAATTATTTCAAGGCTTCTCGATTTTTGTCTGTTTTAAATCATATATATGCTGGCATATCGGCATTACTTGTCTAAAAGTGAAACACCCTTAAGCCAGGATTCTTTTTGAAAGTTTAAGGTTTAGTTCTGATGAGCAGGTTTCAAGATAAAACTATTTAAACATTTTTCAATTTTTATAAATTGCCGTATCTGATGCCAATTGACACCAAGCAAATTCCAAAGACCTTCATAACAGAATGTTTAATTTGGTTAAATTTTATTCAGATGTATTCGAGAAGTCCTTTAACAGTTTTGATTTTTATTTTTAGTCGTGGTGGCCATACTTAATAATGGAACAACATTTGTATAAATTTGAAAGCCCTTCTAGCCAGTGTACTTTTCATCAAATTTAATCAAACCACATTAAACAGTTTTGAGAAGTTGTTTGAAGTTTTTGTTTTGGTCATGGTGGCCATACTTGATAATGAAACATCATTTGTACAAATTATAAAGCCCTTCTAGTCATTGTGTATTCATCAAATTTAATTAAACAGCTTTAAACAGTTTTTGAGAATTTGCTTTAAGTCTTTTGTTTTTATTTTTGTAACAACAGGAATATCTGATGATGATCAGCATCATGTCTTTAAAAAAAGAACAAAGAAAAGTAAAGGCCTTAATGCTAGGATGTTTTCTGTCAAACTTGGTCACATATCCCTTTGTTTCCTTTTATAAGTCATCTTAAGTTGTTTTTTTTTTCCTTTTCAGCAACGGAAGCCACATTTGCTTGGCATCATAAGTATAAACCCGAAAGCATTCATGCCATGATGCTTTTTGTCAAGATTCTGCTTGAGACATTGTTTCAATGTTTTTCAACTTTTTGTAATGACAGCCATATTTGAAGGAGGGTTTGCATGATTTGCACAAACTGAAAGGTCTTTATGTAAGGATGCTTTCTGTCAAATTTGTTCAAATTCTGTTAAATGTTTTTTAAATTACTTAAAGGGTTTTTTTGTTTTTGAGTAATGGTATCCATCAGGGCCTTCCATTAAAGTTAGAGGGTGAGTTGTAAAAGTAGGCAGAGGGTTTGGGGGACCTCCCCCAACAGGGATATGTCTTTCTTTAAAAGTAGCTGGGTGTAAAGTAAAAGTAACTAGGTAAATCACCCAGCTCCCAGCTGACAATGAAAGGCCTTCATCCACATCTGATAATGGATTGGCACCATCTGTATAAATCTGAGAAGCCTTCATGCCAGTATTTAGTCATATTCTGTTCCGTATGTATGTATGCATGCATATAACGGGATTTAATGGCATGTCAGCACAATGCTGGCTATATAGGGCTGATTAAAAGTTCAGATGTAAAAATGTACAGATACAAAGTTTTAAAACTTTTGGAAGATAACCTTTCTAAATAAATGTAAACGTTACTTTTGGAAGATAACCTTACTTTTGGAAGATAACCTTTCCAGATAAATGCAAACGTTACTTTTGGAAGATAACCTTTCCAGATAAATGTAAACGTTACTTTTAGAAGATAACCTTTCCAGATAAATGTAAACGTTACTTTTTGGAAGATAACCTTTCCAGATAAATGTAAACGTTACTTTTGGGAGATAACCTTTCCAGATAAATGTAAACGTTACTTTTTGGAAGATAACCTTTCCAGATAAATGTAAACGTTACTTTTGGAAGATAACCTTTACAGATAAATGTAAACGTTACTTTTGGAAGATAACCTTTCCAGATAAATGTAAACGTTACTTTTGGAAGATAACCTTTCCAGATAAATGTAAATGTTACTTTTGGAAGATAACCTTTCCAGATAAATGTAAACGTTACTTTTGGAAGATGACCTTTTCAGATAAATGTAAACGTTACTTTTGGAAGATAACCTTTCCAGATAAATGTAAACATTACTTTTGGAAGATAACCTTTCCAAATAAATGCAAACATTAAATTTGGAAGATAACCTTTCCAAATGAAATGTAAATGTTACTTTTGGAAGATAACCTTTCCAAATGAATGTAAACATTACTTTTGGAAGATAACCTTTCCAGATAAATGCAAACATTACTTTTGGAAGATAACTTTTCCAAATAAATGTAAACGTTACTTTTGGAAGATAACCTTTCCAAATGAAATGTAAATGTTACTTCTGGAAGATAACCTTTCCAAATGAATGCAAACATGTAGTCTGGCAAGATAATGGTGAAGACTGTAAAATTATTTCAAATGTATTTAAAATAAAAAAAATAGTAAAAAATATAAAATTCTTAAAACATCCAGTCAAAATCTGTTATAAAAACTACAAACACTCAAAAAGTCCAAGATTTTCTCCAGTGGTACATAATCACAAAGCTTATAAATTCAGTTTACATAAGACTTATATCTCACTGGGAAAGTTGATCTGCTCAACAAGACTGTGTTCCATAGTGAGTGGACTGTCAGGATTGGCACTCAGCTCAAGGCTTGCCCTTAAGGAGGTAAGCACAAATCATATATCTATGTCCTCCCTATACACAAGTGGCACAGAAACCAAATCATCTCAAGTGATTGGTTCTCAATGAGAGATGCCACTCTACAATAATGGGTTTGATGTTCCAAAATATTTTTTGTGGACTCTTTGTTCCACATATTTTGGCAAGTATATAAAACATTTAATTTTTATATTTGATGTCAGTATGTGTAATAATTCATTTAGAAATGGGTGACTTCAGGGCACTTACTTTTATTAGCAACATGACTAAGCAGCCAACAGTATATAATACATTTTTTTTAGATTTCAGGAGCAATTCATGTTTTCTATTAGAATTCAGGATATTAACAGCTTGTGAAATTTAAGGTTTTATAATGCTTTCAAGGTAGAAAAGGAATCCCAAAAGATTATTATACTGTATGAGATGGTGCAGGATGGTGCTGCAATGGCAGCATCAACCTCGTCTCCATCTTTCTGTCTCTTGACAGGGGTGTCTGGCCACAATAAAAGGATATTATTTTGGGAGCTTAATAACCATTGGGAAAACTGGGCATACATTTGCTGCATTGGCAAGTTCAATTTTCTAATTCTGTTAAATGGTCTTTTATAAGTTGTCTGTAGGTTTATTTGTTGTGTATTTCATGCCAAGATGCTTTATGTTAGGTTGAAATGAGTTTAGTGGTTTTTGTGAAGAAACTGAAAATAACAACTGTTGATGGATATAGGACCAATACCATAAACTCGCTTGGCCTAATGGCCATGTGTAAAGAAACAATCCTCCGAATGATCTGGTTGTACATGGAATGCTGGTTGAACCAGTGCCAGACAGTTTTGTGTTATGTGGTCAACAATTACAATATATCTACTACAAAAAGCCAAGTATTGGAATATCATGATGATACAATTAATGTCATGCTTATATAGACAAGCTTCAAGTACAGATGAATCCAACTTAAAATGACCGAGATATTTGTTAGAAAAGAACAAGAAAACATGATGGCTCTGTGGAATGCCATGTCTCACCTTTATAAGAATTAAGAGATTCCAACCCCCAACCCCACCTTAACACTGATCTGATGATGGCACCAGCAACAAACAACTTCAAGCTTGCCATGTCTTGTATTTTTCACCATAAAAGGAGACATAATTATACTTCACTGTACCATCAAATTATCTAAATCCAAATTAATAATAAGCTAGTTCAACCATTGTTGGATTTAAGATGCTGCCCAACAGTACCTGCATTTTATGTAGAAACTACAAAGGGAAACAGATGTCCTAATTTGAAAACATTTAAATTGATCAAAGATCAAATTACCTTAATAGTGCAAAAATAACAAGGAAAAGCCCCAAATTAGGTACTATCCACAATAAAGCAAGATTTGTAGATACAAAATTAGATTGGCACATTTTGAAATTGCAATGCAAACAAAATCTGTCGTCAAGTGACTACCTTAGAAATACCCATCCCCACCTTAAAATTATAGTTTTCCACGGATCCACAGGATCATGGTAATAAATTCCATAGTGATTCTGCCTCAATTTCACTGTTCCTATAAATTTAAGAATGTTTTTACGACCGTCAATGAATTATAGGCTCTGTGCACTTTCTTACTGCGTCAGCTTTTGGGCATTTTGAATTCCTTTTCCCAGGATCTTTGGTATTTTCGAACTTTCTTCTCTTGATTGTATTTACAATCTTGCTCTTTCTTGTCATCATCTCATTTCTTATGTTTTGGTGGCAGGTGCACACCTTGCTAGAATTACCCCATCTTTCCAACTGTCACCTCATAATGTAATGAATGTTTTTCAACAATGGTCTAAAAATAAAACCTGTTATTTGTTATATTTCTACATTATTTGTCGAGTTGGGCAGCACAGCATTTTCAAATTGGCAATGCTTTGGTAGTAGCCTGATAACCTAAATAATTTTATATTGCTAGTAATTAAGCTATTAAGCTGGGTATCAGACAAATTCAGCATTCATACTGTTATGACAAGCAGTGCCCTTATTTACTTGGTATGTGAAAAACACCAGGCTGACAGAATTCTTAGTACCTCATCAAGTGCAGGGTCTTTACAGCTACTCAATACAATAGATCAAATGAAAAGGAAGGTCATCCAATGTTTTATTAGATACATGTGACGCAACACACTTAGTTAATTTATGATCATGATTGATGGAACATCTTTACCAGTCTAATGGATTGTAAAGTCTGTGTGTTTAATAATCAGCCAGCATATTTTCTGATCTTGGATTAGTATTAATTTCAAACTAGGACCAAATCTAAATGTAATAAATATCTAATCTCTAATTTTTGCAATCCTAAGCAGATAAGAATATATTAAAAGCGCCAAAGTAGCAATGACCAGCCTGGTTTAATATCATACATAACACTGCGTCTGCGAAAGACTACTGCAAAAAATAACAAATGCAACAACAAAAGCAGATCTATTGGGCATGTGAATGTCAGATGCTTACTTAAACATGAAAATTTACACAGCTAATTTTTGCTGCTACGGTCAACGCTAAGTTTTACTATTACATCAAGATATTTTTACATGTTCCACTGAAAATTACAAACACTGCTCTAATTCAAAGTTAAAAAGTCTTATTTAACCACTCTAATTGTACTTGAAAGTTGATTAATTTGTTCTAAGTACATGAAAGGAATATACAGTAGTGCTTTAATTGACGAGGGAGTGGTGAGAATTTTGTATTACCTGACAAGTAGACCGCCCATAAAAGGAATGTTGAGCATTGTATATTACTTTACAAGTAATGGATGTGTGTGTGTGTGTGTGTGAGTGATTTTTAATATAACTTTAACAATTCTTCAGTCATATCACTATGATGTCTGCAGTGTGGCAATTTATAGTGATGTCTAGCACTAGAGCATCATGCCACAGACATGTAGCATGATGTCCCACCCAGTCACATTATCTTCACACCAGGCCAACCAGTCCAAACGCTAACCTCTTAATGCTGAGCGCCTAGCAAGGCAGCTGTTAGTGCCGTTTTATAAATCTTTGGTATGACTCGGCCAGAGTTCGAACCCATGACCTTCCGCATCCGGAACGGACACTCTAACCACTAGGCCACTGGAGTGATCTACAAGTAATGGGGTGTTGTGTAATGTGTATTATCCAACAAGTAGTGTTAAGTATTGTGCATTACTGGACAGTAAAGGATTGTCAAGTACTGTGCAACCTAACAAAAAAAAGGAGTGTCAGCTACTGCGTATTACCAGACTAACAAGTGTTGAGCATTGTGTATTACCTGAAAAGCTCCCATAAAAGGATTGCTGAGTATTATGTATTACCTGACAAGTAAAGGAATGTCGAGTACTGTGTATTACCTGACCAGTAAATGAATGTTGAGTACTATGCATTACCTGACAAGTAAAGAAGCAACAAAAAATGTGTATTACCTGACAAGTAGTCCTCCCATCATATGAGCATACAGTTCTGCTGGGGACAAGTTGATGAAGCGGGTGAAAGAGTAACAACCATTTACAATGGAAGAAGACTTGCCTGAAATAAAAAAAGAACAAACATGAAGGTAACATTTTAAAAATCTATATTTGCTATCTTGAAGAGCAGCAAATGGAGGGTCCAGTTTTATCAGTGTTAACGAATGAACCATTTAGTGCTTTATAAATCTGCGTTTTTATAAATACATAGCTTACACTACCTTAGATTAAACTGACAGCAATACAATTGTTACTATTGTCTATACCATATCAGCATGCCATGATTCCAGTAAATGAAAACTATCAAATAAAAAGCACATGCAATAAGATTATAAGCCCAGAGAGATTATGTTTTTACACTGCTCTGCAGCCTACTAACGTAATAGTCTTTACTGAACATGGCTTTTCATTTTCAACACATTTCTGCCACAAACAACAGACAAGCTGAGCTGAGGAAAATGACCCCACTCAAGTGTACTTGGCAAAACTTCCCATGGGCACTGAGGGTGCTGTTAAATGGTTTAATACCGATTTTATAATCGCATTGGGAATAATTGTCAATAAAATGCAATTTCTAAAGAAGTTTACTTTTCTGTATTTTTTCCATCTGAATTGACTGATATTAAGTAGGAAGGTAATTTCTAGAAAAAAACTGGGATCAACACCTGACCCAGCATTATTATAAGCTGGTCCACAAGCAATCCGGGCATGAGTTATCAAAGGAGAGATCTGCAATGTTGCTTTGCCATTAAACACCAAACTAAACCATTGTCTGCATTAAACACCAAACCAAACCATTGTTTGCATTACCTACTTGCAAATTTTCAGTATGGTTTCACATGTTGAAGTCCTGACATTGAGTTTACCAGATAGTCTTATAAAACCTTGAACTGTATATACTTGCTTGTAAGTCCAACTTCAAACAACAAAGATCCTGATCTGCCATAGTATAATGCATCTGGAGATCAGGGTCTAGTTGTTTGTTCTACAGATTACTCCTAACAAACTTCACGGACCCAGAATGGCTGGCACATTATGTAACTGCAGATCTAGGTCTGTGAAGTCTGCAGTTGGACTTATGAGTAGACAAGGTAGATTTAAAAGAGCTAAACTAAACAACTCACTAGAATGAGGGTGAAACAATGAATGATGCACATGATCTGGAGAGTGTATGTACAACTTGTTATGCACCAAATGATGTTTGCTTGGAACTGCCAGGTCCAGAATTCCTGTAATACAAAGAATAAAGGATTATATATATACTCCTTAATGGGATTATTTATGTACATTATTTCATCATGCATCAAACTGTAAACTGCTTTGACATAAATCTGCCATCACCAGCACATCAGGGTCTACACTGTTCACTGGAAATCACAGGTTGAACACAATAGACTTTGATTTGTTAGGCATTATTCAAAGCACATCAAGCCCTTCTGTCATAATACTTTATAGAGCATTCTGCGTAAGAAATGTTACTCCAGGCTTGGAAATATTACTCAAAACAGATAAATCCAGTCTTCTAATTGGTCAGAATATTTTCAAGCAAGATTTTGCAGTCAAATATAGTTTTATGGAGAGACCTGGCCTGAAAATAAAAAAAAACTGAGTGTGAGATCAAGTTTCCACTAACAGCCAATCAGAAATGACCTTTCAAATGTAACACACACACACACACACACACACACACACACACACACACACACACACACACACACACACACACACACACACACACACACACTTGTTTCAATAATTGACTTTTCTAGCCCAAATAATGCTATCATGGTATCCTGACAAATGGGAGATAACTCCATACAACAAGTCGACTTCCTCAAAAAACTTACCTGACGATGCAACATGTAGATGGCCGATAACTGGAGTTGTTGTGCAAAAGCAATATAGGTAGCATACATAAAGACAACATTGTCAAATTACACGCTCTGCATCATAGCAGGCAAACAAAAACAACAGAACTACTGAAAAGCTGCAAGGAACTTGATGTATGATCTTGGAAACACAAAAAAGTTTGGGAATAAAATTATCAACGGCAACATTATTTTATGTAAAATATGTTACTTGTTTCACTTACCATCTCGGAATACCAGTTTTGGTATGATAAATTGATCTGGCTTCATGTACAGTGAAGATTTCACTTCCCGCCTTTCAAATAATTCTGGATGATTACAAACCTGAAAAAGTTTCATATTATGCAACCATTATTTTTTCAGTTAATCTTTCAATTCAAACATGAAAATGCTCAACAATCATCTAAAGCATTATATTGCGAATTCATGTTTTTGTGTTCTGAATTATTCTGGTTTTTGCAAAAAAAATAAATAAAATTTTCATTGACACAAATTAATGGCAAGAGGATTGTGGGTGATTTGGATTTTTAATGTAGCTTTAACAATTTTTCAGTCATATTGCTACAATGTCTGCACTGTGGCAGTTTACTGTTATGTCTAGCACTGGGGCATCATGCCACAGACAAGCTGAGTGCCTGGCGAGGCAGCTGTTAGTACCATTTTTAGAAGTCTTTGGTATGAATGGGCCAGGGTTTGAACCCATGACTTCCAACATCTGCGGCAAATGCTCTAACCACTAGGCCACTGGAGTGGTCCAATGGTTAGAGGAAGGGATCCTCTCATGTCCAGAGAAAACTCATTATTTGCTGGCTTGTTAAATGATGATAATAAATTAGGGCTCTTTTCTGAACTCTCTCAAATCTGCTTTATGAGATGTATATTACATGGACATGGTGGTCTTATCATTTCTGATTTGTTTTTGTATACATGTGTCACTTGCCAGTGAAACAGAATCTTGAAAAGAGATAAAAGTACACAGTAACATCTTCAAACATTTTGTAGTATCTCCCATTGATTGGCCTATCCAAAATTTATTCCCTAAATTTAAAATTATGGTTTTTTTTATAAAAATTTTATATCATGAATTTGTATATTAAAATTTAATAAAGAGAAAAGGATACAAACAGGGAATATCTCAAAGTTACAAATCAAATTTCATTGCAAGATTAGTGTTTGACTTAAAAGAAAACTGAACCATACATTAATGTCTAAAATTAAAATTGAAATGAAATGATGATAAATTCAGTGAGATACATCTCAAGCTTAAACTTGCTCCTTAGATATTTTTTCCCCCAAGTTTTATTTCCAGAATTGTATCTCTTATAGACTGACAGAAGAGACCTGAAAAAGGCTTCTTATCTCTAACTTTATTCCACTGGAAAACTAATCTGATATCTATTCATGTTGTTATAGTTATGGCGTAATTTCTGTGACAAGGTAATATATGATTTTAACAGAATGACACCAAGTCCCATTCTTATAGTTATTGCCTCATTTCTGTGACAAGGTAAAATAGAACTTTAACAAAATGCCTCGAAGTCCCATTAAAATTCCTGCAGGTGGCACTCCTCCAATAAATGCATACACGAGGGAAAAAAAAAATCAAAAAAATAAAACAGAAAGACAAACAAGAACAGTTTAAACAATCTGAAATTATTTGTTTCTCTATTTTTAAAATATAATACTGCTTGGAATAAAAATAAAGATATCTTTTTAATGTAAGGTCTTCCTACTTTTTATTATTTCTCTGTTCTCTCAATCCTTACTGATTTGAAAAAACATCTTTTCTTTCTGTTCTCTCAATCCTTACTGATCTGAAAAAAACATATTCTTTCTGTTCTCTCAATCCTTACTGATCTGAAAAAACATATCTATTCTTTCTGTTCTCTCAATCCTTACTGATCTTACAACACATACAGATTCCTTATCTATTTTCCATACATGCCTACCTCCTGACAGGTATAAGTGTAATTACTGCTATCGTATGTGGCAAAAAAGTGTACTTTATGCATAATCTAAGTATCACACTGCCTGAATTACAGCACATATGAATAAGATACATTTTTACTACTTATCTTGTTCTGCAGCTGGTCAAAATTCTTTTTACAAGGAGCAAAATCCATATGGATTAGAACCAGAATACAAGCACAAAATATACTGAAAAATTATTTATATTCAGTACCCATTAACTAGTCTACATGTGTAACTTTCGCTGAATGATCATGAACTGGAACTCGGCAATGAGGTCAGGTGCCCAGAGTGCTGTTTTACATTACTCTTGTATACTTCTTTGAAAGTTTGTAAAGTGGTATTGATTTGTCCTTTTATCTGATCTTACATGTTTTGAAGTTTGAAAAGATCCATCTGCTCTAACATTTTCCATCACACAACATCCACAAGATTACAGGAGGGTAGGCAAAGGCCCACAACCCCTCCCAACTGATTGACTGTGCATACACTAGTCCAAAACTGATGAGTTGAAGGTGGGCAACTTGTGATGGCACCTTGTCACAAAACGTTTGATCATCAGATGCCTCTAAACAACGCAAATCCAATCAAAGACAGGCTCATGGAGAGACTATTCCATATAAACGATTTGACCCTTTCTGGACAGAGTGTCAGCCAGGACACTCAATGCAGAAGCTACCAAATCAGAACACACAGGTAGGGTGATTTTAGAGCCACCATTGGAGGAGGTAGGAAACCACTACAGAGTTGTCCAACATAATTAGGACTGTTTTCCCTGAAGTCAATCCCTTCAGAACTGAAAGGTGTTGACGACAACCTTCATTTCAAGAAGGGTGAAGTGGACAGGCTGATTGTCTGACTTCTACTTGTCACTGGCAGAACAGAAGTCTGGCAACAGGTGGGCACAACACCAACTGTACATATTGGCATCAGTACATACTGCCATTTCTGCTTGGATATTCTCTAGAGGAATCCCTGTCATGAGCCAAAATGGGTTGCATCTGACCAAGGAATAATTGTACCTTGCACACGATGACTTGAAGGGCCTTGAAAAGGTATGCAATTGGGCCAGCAAGGTCATCTGTAAGGGCACATAAAAAGATGGTTGAGTAGGATCAGGACTGCTCTCACAATGAATGCTCTGAGGAGTTGCAAGGTCCTGTTGTAAATGAACTCAATGAGATTGATGATATGGAATGCGCAATTGTGAGGCAGCCACACCAGATCTATATTGCTGAGAAACTCCATACCCTGATTCACAGAACGTTGCAACTGATGAAGACTGGACTTTTCTCAGATAAAATCTAGATGATCCCAAAGTGATAGAAAAGCATTTCTGCCCTTGAGGAGAATAGAACCTACCATAGGTTTCTGGAGGATATTGTCCAGGTAAGCCACCATCACTGTAGATGAAGTCAACTAGAACAGAGTGATGACACAATCCATAACTATGACAAAATCACAGGGGCTAATGTTTAGACCAAACAGTGGAACTTGAAACGACAAACCATTTCACAGTAAGCCAAATGAAGAAATTTCTGTAATGTGGGGTGGATATGGACATGAAAATATGCATTCTGTCATATCGAGACTGATGGAGAGATGGATTGATTTCAGTGTCTCCATCTTGAATTTCAGTGACAGAATGTACTGGCTTTGAGGCAACTCAGGTCGATCATCGACCTGAACTTGAAGTCTGCCTTCTGGATAACAGAAGCCTCAAATAAAGCCCTAAAGACTCCACTGCCCATTTGACAATGAGCATCTGGCTTATCCACTGCCCATTTGACAATAAGCGTCTGACTTCTCCACTGCCCATTTGACAATGAGTGTCTGGCTTCTCCACTGCCCATTTGACAATGAGCGTCTGGCTTCTCCACTGCCCATTTGACAATAAGCATCTGGCTTCTCCACTGCCCATTTGACAATGCGTGTCTGGCTTCTCCACTGCCCATTTGACAATGAGCATCAGTATTTCCTGTTGTAGAAAACATACATGCCAACCTCATTTGAGTTACAAGCATAATTATTGCTATTGTAAGTGGTAAAAAGGCATAATTTGGGCATAAAATGTGTCATCTATATTATATTACATACCAGAATTACATAAGAACAAGATATGTTTATTTTTGCTACTAACCTGGTTCTGTCAAAATTCTTGTTGCAAAGAGCAAAATCCTAATGGATTAGAACCAGAATGCAAACACAAAATATGCTGAAAAATTATTTATGTTCAGCACTCACTTTAACTAGTCTACATGTGTAACTTTTGCTGAATGATCATGAACTGGAATTCTGCAATGAGCATGGCCATGTGCTCTAAGTGCTGTATTTTTTTAAGAATATTCTCAAATTTATATGAATGAAATTAAAGTGATGATAATAAAAATGAGAAAAACAGCTTACTATTTTTTGTATTTTTAAATGAACCAACAAACTGTGATCCATATACAGGTCAGCATAAAATGTAATTTGGTTGAAAAAAGCTTAATGATCAAGCCAAAAGCCTAATGGTTGGCATGTATGAGACATGTATCCTCCTGATCTGACAGTAAATCCATAAAAAGGGGAGAGGAGGAAAGAAGGGATTGGATAAATGAAATCCTAAGTCCCTCTGAAACAACCTGAATCACCCATTTGTTCTGAGGAAACAGGGTGATCCAGTGTGACTGGAACTGCAGGAGTTGGGTAACCACCGGTAGACTATCTGTGGGCAGTGGGATTGGCAGGTTGACATCAAGAGTTATGGAGGCTTAGAAGCAGAGAAACTGGGTTTCTTGCTTCCTCTGTAAGATTGCCTCCTAGACTCATTAGGTTGTTGTCTCCTGGTATTAGGCTGGGATCTGAACTGAACAAGTGTCAGAAAAGATCCCTTGTCCCTGCTCCTGCCTATCGTCTCTCACGTGAAGCTGGGGTGTACTGGTCCTAAAACATCGTATGGTGAGTTGGCAGAGCAGTTCCTAAGTGCCTAACTCCAAATGTCTTCAATCACACCCCCCCCCCCGGGAGTTATGGCAAGCCAAATGAGGTCATCCATAATGCTAGGGTATGATGTGACTTGAGCGATGTGGAGCGCAGGAATGCATTATATCATATCAGGTTGAGATTTGCACATGCAGTTAGTGCATTTGCCATGGAATGTTGAACTGCCTTGTTAATAACCTCCAGACGTAAAACTGTTAATGAAGCCAACTGAAGATGTGGCAACAAGATTTGAAACATTCTTCTCCACTTTATAAAACAATGGGGATGAGATGTGAACCACTGCTAGATTCATATCCAGGAGGTTAGTATGGAATTGCAATGGAGTGGGTTTAGTACCAGCAAAATGAGAATGCCACTAGTACAAGACTTTCAGAAAAGAAAGCCTTTATATTCCCTGGATCAAAAAATTCTTCCTCAGTAATTAATCTCCCAAATTTCTGCCAAATGGGGAGGCAGCCAGAATGAGTCCTTTCCTCACTGTTGAGATCTGCCAATGCTTTGACCCTATAGTGGTGCATGATGGTAGGGGGTGGAGATCATTCTGAAGCTGATAACACCCTGTGTATTTTTTGACAGCATCCTTGAAGGTGAACTCAGTTGGCTGCATGGTTGGATCCAAGTAAGGCTTTGTGCAGGAATATCTTCACACTCACTATTATGTACAGTCGTGTTCAAGTTTAGCTTGCATATCCAGATAAACCATACCGGGTAGCACAAAATAATTAATGCCATCATCTTTATACAAGTCTTGGTATCCCCCCCACCACCTTGGATAAGCCAACACCACATGGTAAGCCAGGTCTACTAGATGAATATGTCATACCAGAACAGCTGCCTGGTTTGCAGGTGGTTTGGTTGTTCATGAGTACTGAATGTGCGAAGGGCATGCCGGATGGACAGTTTTTTGGAAAAAAAAAAAAAAAAGAATAAAAATTATGCAATATAGATGTAGTGAACAAGACATGTCTTCATCATTTCTTGGAAAACCAATGACCAACTTGTGCCAGGGCATTAGAACAGTCTGAAGGGTGAACTCTAGGTTGAAGCAGTTAACCATTTTTCACTGTATCAAACTGGAATTTACTCTGTTCACTACAAACGTGTTAATGGAACACCAACACTCCATCAGTGCCTTAAAACTGACCAAAATGCAAAACTGAAAAAGACAAACATGGGTAAGTGGAGGAGTAAGGAAGTTGGAGAGATAACCTGACCTTTCTGAACTGCATAACTAAGTTCATGAGGCTGCTGGTTGTAGACTGGGACTGTGAGTTATTTGAGGTAGCACTGTGTAAAAGATCTTCTATGGAAATCTTGTTCTTAATGGCTTGGTACAACAACCTCTGTCTCGTTGTCAGTGGGCAGTACACCAAAATCTCAATCTAAAATACACAAAGTTACCATATCTCGATTACATTTACTAACATCAGTTACAAAAAAGATCACATTTAAGTTAAGCCACTTTCTACATGGACAGAAAAATACAAAAAAACAAAACAAACAACAAATTCAGTCAGAAATGTTTTTAAAAAGGCCTTAACAAAAAAATATAACCTATGTTGTGTCCCACAAACCAGTGCAACTTTCTATAACACAATTTCAAATTATGTTTGGGATTTTTCTCTTCTTTGAAATGAAAAAAATATTAGACATGAATTAAAGTAACTGCAGTTACAAGAAATAACATTTGTATTTGTCACTGATGCTTTATCTAAGATAATAACTTGTGCTTCAGATTTTAAAATAAACGAAAAACTCGCTACAAATGTCTCCTACTTAAATGTGGATTGTTACAGAATAAACAAACCTTATCAGAAAGCTCATTTTCCACGTCTTTTTTCACTCGCCGCAACATGAATGGTTTAAGAATCATATGTAGTCGAGACAACTGATCTGGAAAATGTACAAAAAGTACACAGATTAGCTAATGAGAATCGAGTGAAAAATTGTTTTCAGTGACAATCTTCAATGAAGATGCAAAGGATAAATTTTGTTTTTTCATTAGGTGAAACTTGGAAGAAAGATTAGTTCTAGAAGTTTCAGAGGCATACAAGTTTACCCTTTCCTGGCTCCATTAATAGTCCAAAAGCAGTCTGTCCATACTTTTCAACAGCTGTCATTAGTATAGCTATATAGCTACGAGTTCAACAATTAAAAGCTTCATCCAGAAATACATTTACATTTATTGTCTTTAATGACAATTACAAAATACATAATTATCTGAAAAGAAATTTCACAGATGTGGAACAAACATTAAGATGTAATTTTTTGCCAATTCAGCCATTTTCCAGTTTTGCTTAAATGATCCATAGTATTTTTCAGGCTTCATCCGTACAAAATACAGAGAATCCAGAGTTAAACATGTCTGCAGAGGAAGAAATAAAGTATATAAATGTCGAGTTTGACATGGAAGCAAATGTGGCACCCTCATATTTAATACTAAAAGATTACTTACACTTCAAGGATATAAAAATCACTTTATTAATATAAACAGGCATCTTTGGCTTGTATTACAAGGATATACAGGTAACCGGCATATCGTTGGCTTGTATTTCAGGGATATGCAAAATAACACATATCTTTGGCTTGTATTAAAAGGACATGCAAAATCACAGGCATATCTTTGGCGTGTATTACAAGGATATACAAAATCACAGGCATATCTTTGGCTTGTATTACAAGGATATGCAAACTCACAGGCATATCTTTGGCTTCTATTACAAGGATATGCAAAACTGCAGCCATATATTTGGCTTCTATTACAAGGATATCCAAATTGCAGGCATACAGATTTCTTTCTCACACTTTTGCCATGGATATCATACTGTCTGTCCATCAATTCCTGTCTGTAACTGTTTATTTCTAAACTGCTGGGTAAATTTCAAACAGCAATTGCACATTTAGCCAACTGTGTGAGGGAGTATTGTGTTTTGTACAAAGATTGACACTAGTTCTGTCATTAATTTAGATGTTGAAAGTTCTCTAATTGTTGTGCTCTATCAACTTGAGAATCACCAACTCCTTCTTTACTTTGTCGACAAGGATGACTGTGTCACTGTTCTCTCTAGGTTGACTGTAATGAACAGTGATCAAAGTGTCCATGTGAACATTACTAAATTGGCATGTCACCACATTTCAGGAAAAGTGTAAGGATCAAACAGTGAATGCATCAAAAATATCATGATCTGGAATCTATTATGTATGTTTGCATGAATAACTTTACTGCTTCAGCTGGCAAGTCACTGACATGTGACAAAACCGCATTCTATCCCTTTGAAGTGACCAATGCTACATGTGGCTGTAAGAAACTTGTGGCACTGGTGAAAAATGGAGTGTATTTCTGAGGTACTGAGGTTCCAGAAATGTTAAAAATACATCAACATCTGGCTTCATGGTAATACAAGGCAAATTTCTTGCCTGCAAACACTAATGTTACAGTTTTCATCATTATGAATTGATATGGTGAATAGTGGTCTCTATCACAGTAAAATTAGGACCAATACTTATTACTGTTTCATCTAGGCAAATAAAAGTCTACAAATTAAAACAAGAATCTTTCGGATAAAAATATCTTTACTGTGAAGCCAATGTTTGAAATTTACCACACTAAAAGATTAAGTTGCTCTCCTCTACCCCCAATTTAACTAACTAGCAATATATCTATCAGGCAGTTGGGCTGTAACAAGCTTAGCTGGCATCACCTCTCCTGATCGTCAGACAGAGAAACAATGTGTAAACCAGACTTAGTCACCTCTGAATTCAGCTTAGTCTGCAACACCTTTCTTGAATTATCCAACAAAGAAACAATCTGAAAACTAGACCTAGTGACCACTGAATATGACATTTTTAAAGGTTTTTATCTGAAACTTTCATGCATAAACAAATCAAAGACAATTCAATATATTTTTTAATTTCCTATCACCATATATGCCAGTCAAAACCTTTCAAATGCTAGATGTGTTTAGCAAATGCAGAAATTAATGGAAGCCTGTACAGAAGATACGGGACTTTCAAAACTTCAACATTACTGACAATGACAATGATTAGAAAAGTGATTAATGTACCTCACCATGCTTACACAGGCAAGACAAAAGCCTAGCTCTAATAAAAGGTAATCAATGGCAAAACTTACTCTCATCAATTCCAGACTGCCTCTCAACATGGCTTTCAATATCCTTGGAAAACCACTCATTGAACTCATCATGGGAATCAAATAGGGTGGGCATGATAAAATGGAGAAGAGCCCACAGCTGTAAGAGATTAAAAATGTATGCACAGCAACTTCTAGTCAAAAACCAATTGTGGTTCAAAATCATGGGTTCCATGGTGTATCAAAATTTCACCTGCAAACAAATTTCATTTGTACTATTTGCTTAGGGCTGTTCCATTTAAACATACATGGTACTCAGGAAAGGCAGTTTTTTAAAAATATATGCCAGGGTAATCTGATTTCAGAGTTCATATTCAAATGACAAGAAAATTCTAAATTGCATCTATGGGTGAGTACCCCACTTTAAAAGTGCCTTCCCTGGGTCCCCTCTATGTTTTAATGCAACAGCCCTTAATTGTGCTAACTTGTTTTGTTAATAAAGTCATTGTTCAAAAATGTATAATAGAATTATTTATCCACCTTGAATGGCTTTTCCTCATTTGACCTAACAATGTTTTTGGCCAAAAAAAGGAAAAAGGTTTAAATGCAACAAGTTTAAAAACTTGAACAAAATTGAAAAATGCTGTTAATGGCAAGAAAGTTTTTAATTAGGTCATTCTACTCTTGACAGTGATCAAGTGGGTACAATTTCATTGCTCCAAATCCAATAGTTTTTGTGCTATTATGCTAAAATGATTTGGGATCGACTGACAAAGGGACAGACAGCGGTAACTGCTGGGGCATTAGTAAAATGGTTTGTCAAAGATTGTTTTGATGCAAGTTGCAGATTTCAAGGAAAGTTAATTCTTAACATGGTAACTCCTGAGATTACTTTGACAGTTGTTTGGAAATAAATTGCACTCATCTCTAACAACTTAATGACCAGGAGAATTTCATTTAAAACTTGACTGATGAACCAAAAATGTAGTAAACACAAGTGGTATTTATGATTTGTTGTTTACGTGACATCAGGAGACTGATACAAACATACTGCTTGGCAAACAATTAAACAGACAAAAATAAGTGTTCTCTATCTCAAAAGTTGGCTTGTCCAATATCTTGATGCACATTACCAATTTCAAGGTGACTAGATAATGATTAAGTAAACGGATAATATTAGTGTTCACAAATCCTTCACTTGTGAGCATAAATAAATCATTACAAGCTGCCTAGCTTTTATTATTGCTGATGTAGCTGATTAGACTAGTCTGATATCAGGTAAAAATAGGAAACTTCCTAATGCTGGGATTTAACAGTTTTATCGAAGTCCAGGGTAAGCTGACTGGAATATTGAACTCCTGTATCTAAACTCCTTGTCGTCTAAATGTATCTTTCACATGTACAATTTTTGATAATTATAATTATTGGCATATGATTTTAAGGTGCCAGAAGATAAAAAAATACCCCCAAAGTTGAAATAAATATAATGTGATTTTTCTTAAAATATTCCATATTTTATTTAATCTTGTTTTCTTGGGGTTTTGTTTTTACTCATGTTGGGATATTATACTTGGGCAAGTTCAAATTTCCCAAGGGCAAGTTCAATTTTCCAGTCTGCTTGCCCTGGGCTAGGTGACTTTATAAGTAAATACCTTAAGTTTTATTATCCAGATTTTACAGCAATCATCAAAAATTCCATACTGAAACCAAACTTACAGACTTGCCTAAATCCACCTGAAAATAAACAATTTTTGTTCATTATCACAATCGCATTACCTCTGCCATACTATTCTGTATTGGTGTTCCTGTCAACAGGAGCCGATTTCTGCAATTAAATTCCAGCAGAATCTTCCACCTGGCACTGCACAAAAAAGAATTGGATTTTATTTAAAATTATTCTTGACACAATTGTCACAATTTATGGTCATCTATGTAAACTCACAAAGTGATGCTGGCTATTCCTGAAGAAAGTAGATTGTGACCAAATTATACAATCTCTCTTTACCATTCTTTGCGTTAAATGGAATATAGGGCACTAGTTTTATAATATCTGGCCCAGTAATATGCATATTTAACCTAGTCTTTACAACTGTGGTAAAAAAGGAACAAAAAGGTCAACACAAATAGATAATATAATAGCACTGCAAAAAGGTATGTAGAACAATTAAAAACTTCATTCCTAACCTGGAACTGCTCTTGATGGCCTGAGCTTCATCCAGTATCATATACTGCCACTTGATCCTTTGGAAATACTTCACATCCTGGATGATCAGCTGATAGCTTGTAATCACAATGTGGAAAGATGCCTCTTCTGTATGCAAACATCGCTGGTCCCAGAACTTACGCAAGATTCGACGATCCTGGGTGTTACCCCAATATGGAACAACCTGAGGAAATTATAAAAACTATAAAACTGTGGAAGAAATAAGAGGTATACTTAAATATGCACACAAAAATAATTCAAAGACGCAAAAAAAATAATTCAAAGGCACACAAAAATAATTCAAGGATGAAATATAAGGAAAACAAGAAACCTGCATATGAAAAATCTTAAAAGTTTGAGATTTTAAGGACATTTAATTTGAACAAATATCACTACAGATCATAAGCTTTTAACATGACCAGAAATGTGCTCTTAGTACATAGATACCTCACCATGCTGTCTGATGGTGTGATGGATGAACAGATGAAAGGACGGATAAGAGTAACATTCCTCTGTTGGAAAGTAAAATCACAAAACCATAAATTATCAAATACAACGACTTATACAGTGTGCACAGAACTTCTATCTGACCTATATGTAAAATAAAATAAAATAAAAAAAAAAACTGAAATAACAAACATTAGTGAAAAAGTGTAGACACTTGTTAAAATCATCTTCAGCCTGGGTGCAAAGATAATACAAATAAAATTCAATAAATTTCATCTTCAGATATCACTGAGAAGCAATTTACAAACAAAAAAAATATCTTGAATAGTTGTTGGGTTTCATGCCATTTTTCAGCACAAGATAGGCTATACATGGCGGCCAGTATAAATGGTGGAGGAAGAACCCAGGAAAACCCCAGAAAGAACCACTGATGCACAAGAAGTTGCTGCCAAGCTTTCTCACATACCCACAATGGCTGAATTCGAGACTCGAACCCACGCAGACAGTGGTGAGATGGCAGTGATCTGTAACGGTGAGCGCTTTAGACCACTCAGCCACTTGAGGCCCCTAAATATCTTGAATAGAAGTCCAGGTTGCACTTTATTTATTCAATATCAGCCATAGGAGACATGGGGGTTTTTTTTGTGTTTTTTTTTATACTCTCGATACCACAATGGAACTTTTCGGCATTTTATAAATTACTTGAAAGTACCCTATTACCACTGTCTTTAAAAACTTTCCATGTCATCGTAAGATCAGTTTTGTTTACAGTGGTTACATGTACTATGCTGCTGACACTAACAGTTACAGTACTTCCGTGCCAAACATAACTTCTTTATGGTGAGATATTCCTGATGCTAAAACTAAACTAAGACCCAATACTTTTATTTTTTTGGCCCTGATAAGCTTCATTTGCCTGTCTGCATGTGATATCTCCTGTAATTAAAGCACTGTCTTTTAACTTCTACTTAGGTTGGAAATCATCACCAACTTCATACCTCACTGGGATAAAAAAATGCAGTTAAATTAAAAGCAAACGTAACTCAAGGTTTAGTGTAATTTTGATGTCATGAAAAAGTTTATCTGGAATATTCTTTGCAGCAATGTATGCAGCACTGCAGTGTACACAAACTGAAACCATGAAAGCATTTGGAGATCCTAATGCCTTTGTATCATTCAACCATGACAAGCATTTGGATTTTATCCTAATGCCTTTGTATCATTCAACCATGACAAGCATTTGGATTTTATCCTAATGCCTTTGTATCATTCAAACATTGTATCTCAGCCAATACTGTAGTGCTGAAAGTGTGGTAGATTGATTTTCCACAGTATGGTCAAATCTGCCCTAATGGTCACCATTATGAGGCAGTGTCCTGGTATCTATGGCCATTCCTTTTTATGAAATGTCATCAGAATTCATGTAGTCATCTGCTCTCTGTGATCAAAGGACAGGTGTTTCCTAACCAAACAGTGGTTTCTTACTACTTAATGTGATCAATCTAATGTATTGACTTTGCAAATGAAGTGTTTGGCTTACAAAGTCATTGTTTAGATAAAGACGTGTCATGTGAATTGATTTGTAAGCACGCCTTAGCTTGCATATATTCACTGTAATAGTTTCAATCTGTTAGTGCAAGTTTAAATTTGTCTAATATCTCTGTTATTTTAAAATTCTGAACAAAAACATAATATTGCTTAGAAATTCCTAATAGGGGTCAATAATTGAGTTAAATCATCAATCTTAGAGAAACACTATCACCCCACGCACATTTTTGAAGGGTGGGAGTGGGGTGTATGAGCAGATGATTGTATTAAATATATTCAGCAGAAGAGATTATTAGAGAACTTATTTATCCTATTCAACAATTTATTTTGGTATTTACTGTCTAATAATAGTTTGGGGATCATGTTTGTGGTAAACTCTTCCAATGATTGATGCAAAATAATGCAAAATATCAGTCCGCTTTCAAACAGGTGCTCATTTCTGTCGGGTAATTGGACTGAAATGATTCAAATTTTAAAAAAAACCAAATAAGTATTTTAATGGAATGTATGCATGAATCTTTGTGCACAAAATGCTGTTTTTGTCTGAGAAAAATGAACTGATATTCACAATGTGAGCACCAGATCTTCAATAAATATCCATCCATAGTTGAGATGAAAATGCCATCATTAGGGCGTTCTTTTTAATCTAAGATTGACAATGGATGAAAACTACAGTCACTATTTTATGCAAGATATTCTGTAGGTTCAAATTTTTAAGATATCCTATGCCAAATTCTGTAAGCTCGTGTTAATTATATCATCATTCCATATGCGAACCAAGCGTGTAACCAACTGCCCCTTGCCCTGTGGAAATCTATGTTCAGTGGGGGAAAGCTGCCATAGACAAAATGTGTGAGAGACTGGTCCTAATTATCCATGGCTTTGAGAAAGCGGGACTTGTGATGCAACTGCACAATTCCTGAATTATCTGAGAAACATGTGCACCTGAAGACTTAACTTTATATATTCAGTAGTTTTTACACTCACACATATCAATCAAGAACTGTGAGTGGAAAAGAGAGCTACTGAATACTGTACATGTACCTGTACATTGAACCAATATAATATTGTTTATAATTCTTTTTTCTTTTTTTTTTTAAAAATATGTTGAAGTAAAACAAAAACAGATAAGAGATGATATTTGTTACAGTAATGAAGTTAAACTGTCAAATAGCTGAACTCTTTTGACCACTACGAATATATCAGTAACAAACGAAGGTGGGTGAGGTAGTTCTGCATCACATGTGGCCTATTTTGCTTTGGGTCTTTAATTTTGTGGTTTGGAGCAATCACAAAAGCCACAAAAATTAATACGGCAGAAAAATACCATACTGACAATAATAATAATGATAACAGTATTCAGTGTATTGTGTTTGTTCAAGAATTGTTCAAGAATTCAAGTTTGAAAGGTGAACCTGTATTCCGAGGTCACCTTTATAAAAAGACCAAAATGTCATTTTCCTTATGTGGCTGCTATTGACAGGATTTCTAAATGCAAGAGTTTTTCCAAACTTTATTTACATTTTCAGTATCTATAAAGTTGATAGCTATTAAATGAAAAAGACTGAAACATTCATGGGCTTTCCTTAAGCAGATTATTTCTTGCTGATTGAAAATTATTCGCAAACAAGAAAAAAATGCTATCTACATTAATATTACATAGCTATTTCATCTTGCATGCTTGATCTGGTGTTCAATACAGCTTTTCAATCCATACTGCTGCATCACACACCTAGATTTGAACACTTGTGTGCCTTCTTTGAAGTCCACACAGAGATATTTTAGTTGCAGTGAATCCAGCTTTTATAAATCCCCCGTTTGATCTGAATTTCATTCATAAAGAAAAATATTTAGGATAAGTTAATGTAATAAATTCAAAACCGCATTCATATTTTGTACTGAGTTGGGGGAAAGAACTCGTTTGATATGGCATAGGAATATACCTCAGCCTGATGGTCTCGATGTATTCCTAAACCATATCAAACCATTTTCCCACCAACTCGTAAACAACCAATATGCAGTTTTGTGTATTTACCATATCATTCCATATTTCTATGATCTATGCCATCACTTTCAGTTGCAGTATCAATCAATAAGCAACACCGGTGGTGGTGGTGGGTGCCATTACTTTTTGACTCGAAGCATTATCAGAATCAACAACTATCATATAAGTAGTCAGGAATAAAAGTCAAATTAGCAAGTGAAAATCCTCAGTTCTTGGCTTTTACTGACACTCATGAAACACATCCATTACTGACCTTGAACCTGGGTACAAATCTGGAAAATTCTTGTTGCCAATTGTGTAGAGTGGAGGCTGGTGCTATGATAAGAAACGGTCCCCAAATACCCTGTGCCTGTAAGAAAACATAAGAACGTCTTACCATATTTAACTTACATAATGTTCCTGCAGATTAGGGCCTACACTATTTGCTTGTTATTTCAAGTACCACAAACATTCCAAAGCCTAATCTGCCAACATGGCATGCTATGATAGATTTGGGTCTATTTGTTATTTTCTTGATATTTCAAGTACCATGAACAATCAAAAACCTAATTTGCTCCCATGATATGCTGCTTGATATTTCATGCTGCACACAGGCCAAAGCCTAATCTGCCAACGTGATATGCTATGATAGATTAGGGCCTATATTTGCTCGACATTTCAAGTACCATGAACAGTCAATAACCTAATTTGCCATGATGATTTGCTATGACAGATTAGGGCCTATATTGCTATTTGCTTGATATTTCAAGTACCACAAACAGTCCAAAGCCTATTCTGCCAACATGAAATGCTGTGACAGATTAAGGCCTACATTTGCTTGATATTTCAAGCAGCACACAGTCCAAAGCCTAATCTGCCAATGTGATATATTATGACAGATTTGGGTTAATGATATTTGCTTGATATTTCAAGTACCAAATATAGTCCAAATGCTAATCTGTTAGCAAGATATAACAGATTTGTGTCTATGATATCTTATGGTCTGGTTAGTGTTGTACTGGGCAAATAGAGTACAGTTCAACTGTCTACCAAGTTGCCCATATGAATTATGAAAAATAAATTAGTCTACGCAAGATGAGCTTATAATGGTGGTCAATTCCAAGGGCACTTTCTGTTTACAGCAGTTGTCTCTGCAGGTGGCATGACAAAGAACACATCATAGCATGCGCTATTCAACCAGAATATTACCTGCAGTTCAACACAGATGTGATCTGTCATCACTGTTCTTTTTCCACCGACTATAAGAAAATGGTGCATCCTACCAAGCACAGCTTCTCCAAATCATTCATTTGTGAACAGATTGTTTAGCTGATGTTATTCGGGTATGTCATATTTACTACTAAAAACATGTCTCAAATACATAATTATTGCCGAAAATGCCAATATTAGATTATTTACCATAAACTTTCATTTTTTGTTCAGAACAAATTAATTAAGCTTTCAGGAGATAATACAACTTGCTTCCAGTTTCCAAACATGGGAAGAATAAAAGATTTAGCTGATTATTAAACACACACACAAAAAGAGTTTCCACCTTTCTTGATGGCAGTATGCTGCTGAAGTAGACCGTTTCTTCAATTGCTGGACAAACTATTAACACATCTGTGTCGATGAAATGTTTTAATGAAAGCAGATTGAAAAATTAATGATCTCTTATGAAATATGGCAAGATTTACTATGCTGTTTAAATTTCTTTCAACCAACTGCAGATGTGAACAGACCCTTCAGTAAGTATTGGTTTGGAGCTAGAATCACAACAGTATATAGCTCTTCAAGGTGGTTAGAAAACCTTACTTTGAAAAGTACTGTTGGTCTATCTGTCTGTCTCTCTCCTTGGATTATCTTACCTCTGCTAGATGTGCTAGGCAGGCAATGCTCTGCACAGTCTTCCCCAGGCCCATCTCATCTGCCAGTATCCCATTAATTCCCTGGTCATACAGACTGACCAGCCAGTTCATACCCTGTAATACATGTAGCTGTCATTATGTTCAACCAATTTCTTTTATTACTGAATTGAAATTAATTTAACTATTAGTCCACTCCAAAAAGACTGATCACCCCGTTCCAACCCTGCAACATGTCACAGTAATCACATATGGATAAATAATGCATTGTCAAAAAGACCAGCTTGACAGTTATTATCCGGCAATATGTCACAGCAACTAAATATGGATAATTAATCAAAATAAAAATTAACCAGTCTGTTCCTATTCTGCAATATGTAACAGAAACCAAATATGGATAATTAATCAATCATAAAAAATAAACCAGTCTGTTCCTATCCTGCAATATGTCGCAGTAACCAAATCACAAAAAATAAACATCTATTTCCATGTTGCAAAATGTCACAATGTTAAAAAAAACCCAGCCTGTTCCTGTCCTGCAGTATGGAACTGTCACCAACAATTCCTTTTTCGTTCTTCTTATGTTTTCTCCATCTCACCCACCCACCCCAATCATGAACTGATGTTAAAATCTGTCAAGTCAGTAGACCCTCTAGTAAACATTTACATTATCAATAAGGAGGTACCTTAAGAAATGCCTACAAATGAACTACCCCCCCCCCACCGGGCTTCAAGCATTAACTTCTTAAAACGAGTTTTCCAAATGAATCTGCAAATTACTACCAGATGAATGTACATGAAATGTTGCTATTAGATATTACGTCACTCATACAGTGTGCCTTTTATAATCTATGACAAATGGAAACACTTTAGGAAAAACTTGTTGTTAAACAGAGTAATAAAATTGGGTAACTAGCAATTCTAACTCGATGCACACTCATTATCATTTCAAAAAATGACAGAGAAATCATGTATTGGTGCATGTTGACTGCAATCTGAAATTATGTCACAATCGCAATTTGAGTGCTGCATCTGTTACAAAACAAGACTGCAAGGTTGCTAGGGCAAAAACTCGTGTCTGAATGGATAAATGCGCAAAATAAAGAATCAAAATCCATAAAGGGAAACTCACAAGCATTAAAATATTTCATTTAAAGGTGATGTATTCTGAAATCTTTTGTATGTTACATCTCCATATATATATATATATATATATATATATATACACACACACACACACACACACACATACATACCCCTACCCTAAAAATGTTTACTGTGTTAAATCGCATAAGGAATGTGTTAGCAAAATATAAAACTCTTCTGTTTCATCCGAAAATTGACAAAATACACAATTTGAAGCATTATTTGTACATAAAAAGTAAAAGGTCATTGTCTTAAAATTACTGTCAATTTCATAACTTCCTTTTATCAATATTGTAATGCAGGCATTAATAACACTGACACAGAATGGAGAATATCCATGCAAATCGATGGTTTTGCCTTACACCAAAGAAAGTACTATCTCTTTTCTGGACCACAAGCTAAGGTTAATCTTCATGCCATCATGCTAGGATTATCAGGACTTGCAGTAAAACATGTAAACATGTGTGAAAGTTGGGAAAAACCACAATATTGTGAAGTATTATACATGCCAACTCCTGACAAGGAAAAAATTGTAATCCAAGTGGACAAAAAGAGTAATCCGAGCAGAAAGAGAGCAATCCACGTATAATAAAATTCAATGAGCATATGTACAAAATGATTTATTTACCCCTCTGGTCTTTTAATATCAATTACTGCTTTAAATATTCATATATAACACTGAGCTTTAAAAAGCAACAGTCTCTCATACTGCATTTCAAAACACGTACCAGCTGAGATTATGAATGTTTTGCACACCAGTAGGGCACTAAGTGCTGGGTTACAGAGTTTGGATCTGAATTCAGTTTTTATTTTTGTTAACAATACTGAACAATCTCTCACAGTCAGCATTAGAATGGTAAAGAACCAATATTCCTTTCATAACCTGACAAAGATGAGGAAATATATATCTTCCAGTTATTGGGTCTTTTAGCTGGGAAAAAAGGTGCCATTGCACATCATCTCTGTCCACATCAAGTACATTGTCAGGTAGAATGCCAACTTGACACTTCAGGAGTTCTCCTAATTTATTGGCAGCCTTTCCTGCAGCAAGGTGCATCATATGACAGGGACAACCTGATATGTGCACTGATGGAGACATTTTTCAAACTATAGAATGCAACTCCTTTATGAATTCCAGTCATCACTGATGCATTATCAGCTGAAAACCCCATACAGTTCTGCCAACTTATGTTTATTCAAAGCATTATTAAGTAAATAAAAAATGTTTTCTCCAGTGGAATCTACTGTCAATTCTGGTAATGAAAGAAGAGCACTCTGACTTTGCCCTTTTCGTTGTCAAAGTCTCTTACACAGACTGGGTACAACTTTTTGTCATCATAATCACTGCTCCTGTCTGTTGCAATACTAAATGGCCCAAATTTCATGGCTTCTGCAATTTTAAATGAATTATCTTCTGCTAAACACCTAACAATATTAGATGACTTGGTTCTTGCACATGCATATTTTCTGCAATTATGGAATCAGGAAACATCCGTTTGAACAAAGGACCAACATAGTCTTCTATTGCTAGGGGTAGTCTGTGTTCTATTAAGAACTCAGTAAATAAGACCTCTGCATTTATAAAATTCATGTCCTCAATTAAGTTCTGCTGTAAAAAAAAGAAAGAAGTTACCTTAGTACTGGAATTAGTAAAATAAGCAAATTCAATGTTTCTTTGTTTTACCACCATGACCAATATTAAAATCTTTCCACACAGCCTGCAATGGGCATGAAGCTGCCCATGAATGGAACGCTGTATTGTGTAATTCATGTATTCATCTTTGAATCAGTTTTTCATCTTTTTTAATCCATCTGAACAATATTTGAAAAACATTTTTGCTCAAACACACACATCGACTAGAATATCTGATGACTTTAGCGCCAAATACCTACAGACTGGTTCTGTACCAGATATGAATTTAACAAAGAATCTGCGAGCAAAGATTAAAAATTAGAAAACCAGTCTGTTCTCTCCTCACTAAGCCATACAGCTGCTATAAATAGAAACTGAGGTCAGAAGTCTGAAAGTAGAAACCAGCATGTTTGTTGGAAATAGGGCAGCTGCTATAAATAGAACATAATACTGTTAGGAAGAGCATGCAAGTCTACGGACAAGCGTACTCTTATGTCATAGTTAGGTAGAAGCCGTCTTTTCTAGAATACGGTCCGAAAGATTAATGGGATGTTAATAAAAATGAGAAAACAAATTATTAATGTTTTTGGGAGGGGGATATACCAAAAATGCATAATCTAAATACATTTACGCGTAAGGCCTAATTTAGTGAAAAAAAAAACCCTGTAATGATTACGCCAAAAGCATAATGGTTGGCATGTATGAAATAAGCTGGGGGCCAAGGGGGTCCAGCCCTGGGGAGGAGGAACAAAGGCCCACTTGAAACTAAAAAAGGAGCAATTTTGACACGATGTTTCTGTAACTGCATAATTTTCAAAATTCTGACTCTTTAATATGATGCATACATCCACTGAATCATTAATACACAAGTTTCTCACTGTAAATTTTGGTTAAAAAATGTGTTTTCTGTATCTGAACACAATTTTTCCATTACTATTCTGTAAATGTGAAAATTCAGGAGCTAAACATAAAAATTCAAATGGAAATGTTGCAACACTTTATAAAAACTGAACCAAAAAAATTTCATTTAACACATAAACATGACAATAGTCTTATGAAACATGTCTGTTTGTTGCATAAAATCCTCGAGTCCCTTTGTCATGCTTTGAAGTTTCAACTCGGGAAATCGGATTGTGCCTTTCTTTTAGCCATTTATACATTGTAACTGTATAGACTTGGAGAGAAAAAAAAAAAAATGCAGTTCTTACTTATTAACTTAGAATGTGCAAAATTCTAATCATCCTGACAGACAACTATTAGACCAAGATAATGCAGCATATTATTTTTTTTAACAAATTTCTATGAAGCAAAGTGGGGGCGGGGGGAGAGAGAAAACGATGGTAGAATGACATGCACAGAGTATAGAATCAAACAATTCAGCACCCTCTATCCGCTATTGCTCCTGTGTGTGGCAAATGCTGGAATCAAATAGCAGTGGATTATAAAGAATTAGTTATTTAGTTTTCCATTTCCGTTGATGGCACTGAATTGTGGAGTGAAGTATGAACTTTGTGATTCAGCAGAACACATCTGAGTAGCCTCAAGGGAATTGAATACCAAACGAAAACTTGTGTTTGCTCGCTCGACAGAAAATCATAAGTTTAAAATTTAGCATCTCTAAGCATTGATTTTTTTCTTAATAAATGCTTTCAAACCACTTTTACCTCTACCCCCACAAAAAATTCAACAGATTTTAGAGATTTGGAAGATCCACCTGAAGATGGAATTTCCACATTTGACGTAGAACTTTAACTCATGTATACATTTAAAAATTAATGTTGCGCATCAACAGTTTTTTTCTAATGGACCAAGTAAAAGAACCATAACAAAAATCAAAAATTTGTTTTGCAAATAAAAAATGTATAGCAAAAACTAAATAGCCATTTTTCACCACTATGTCTCTTTATTCAATGAAACGTATACATTATATCTTGCTACTTACTCTGTGCTATTAAGCTACAGGAATCCGTTCATAAAGTATTAACAAATAATTTACCTTGAGCTGGTAACACTTGAGCTTGCCCTCAAACATGCTGGGTTGTGGTTTATCTGCTCCATGTCCCATTTCAGGATTTGCAAATATGAGATATGAGCGTTTCTCTGTAATTACAATCACATGTAATCCACAATTATTCACAACAGATTAAGTACAAGTTTGAATAGAGGACCTTACAGTTAACCAGACTATATGGTCAAACTTTTAAAACTGCAAACATAATGATTTCACCATCCCTTGATGATCCACCCTTTCTAATATTTTCCAGAAAATGTGTCAACTGATTGATAAAGTCATTCCTACCTTGAACCAATGACGTCTTCAATATATTTGCTCATGAAATTTTTTTCATTTAAAACCAATCTGACAATTTAAGCAAGAGATATTCTAAACTACAAGAAGTCACTCTTGTTATTTCTGCACAAGCATTTTATGCTGACTCATTCTACTTTTTATTAGTGGTATATGCAGTCACACTGTGCCATCAGATCTTGGACTGGTTCTACTTTTTATTAGAGTGGTATATGCAGACACAATTTGCCATCAGATCTGGATTTGTGTCATTTGTTTGCATAGGATTCCCAGCAAACAGCATGCATCTCAATCTGCTAGTGCATTATAGCATAGCAAATCTATGTCTGTTCTGTTTGCAAATGATGTGCATTATGGCATGGTACACCTGGTTTTGTTCGGTTTTTAAATGGATGTGCATTATGACAAGGTACACCTGGATCTGTTCTGTTTGCAAATGGATGTGCATTATAGTATAATACACCTAGTTCTGTTCTGTTTGCAAATGGATGTGAATTATGGCATAATACACCTGGTTCTGTTCAGTTTGCAAATGGATGTGCATTATGGCATGGTACACCTGGTTCTGTTCTTTTTGCAAATGGATTTGCATTATGGAATAGTGCACCTGCATCTGTACTGTTTGCAAATGGATGTACATTATCCACAAATGCAATAACTGTTTTACCTATTACAGATTATCGCTTCTGGGCTCAAACTGAACACCTACATAGTCACAGAGTGAGTTAATTGTGAAAAATTTGACTTAATATTTCAAGCATCCACATACTTTACAGAATGCTAAATTTTGCAATGACATACAGAAAATCTGCAAAAAGTACATAGATTCGTCAAAATACAGACCTAATTCCAAAAAGTGTAACAAAGCTAAGCAGCATTTTTTTCTTTGCCATGGGATATGCCATTTAACATGTAGTCTATAATAATAGTATAGTATGTGGCTATACATGTACCTTACTGATAATTAATTGCACATTAGGGTACAACCATTATATTGTGCAAGTGGATGAAGGATATCTTTTTCACAACCAACCATTTCATTCCAATATATATAAATATTTTCAAATATTCTTCATTTAGGTAAAATCTGTAATTTGTTATCATGTCTACTATGAAGACATTCTGTGCAAGTATCCTTTAGTTTGTTGCATGGCTGTTACAAACAAATCTGGGTTATTGATTCTTCAAGATGGCCGCTATCGCTTAACTGGCTTGAAGCAGCTTTTCTGGAATTTTGTGCCGTTTCATGATAAATGTGCTTGTTGTCTGTCTTCATCTGTGTTGTTGTGTTCATCATGCATTGGCTGTCCTATTTGAATGTGTTTCTTCATCTTCTTGTTTTGGAAACGAGAAAAATTAGACTTTTTCTCAGCTGTCTTGCTCCACTGCTACAACTTCCGTTGTTGTTGAACAAACCGCCATCACGTGATACTCACCAGTCCACCTTTTTATGCTATGATGGACCCTCAATAATTGCTTTAAATGACCACTCGGCTCTCCACACTACATTGTGCACTAGACTAAATGACCTAGGACTACATTCATCATTCCTTAAATGTAAACGGAAGCGAAAAAAGAAGCGTTGTTTCAAAGCTGGCCGGCATAGAACAGGAAGAATTCCAGTTATCTCCCTTTCGGGCACAGAAATTTAAAAATTTGGCTGTTAATTTAGAAAACCTAATTCAAATCCCTATTAAATTGTCAACCTTTGTGTCAACTATCCAAGAGATACCACTGCACACCACATAATTCAATGCCCAATCGGTAGGACCACCGGAAAAGCACACAGAAATAGTTACTCTTATCAATGATCAGAAGATCAACGTCTTTTTCCTGACAGAAACATGGCTAAAAACATCAGGTGATGAACCCAAGTGTGCGGATCTAACACCCACCGGTTACTCCATCAAGTCGTTCCCCCCGCCACTCTTGCGGAGGTGGAATTACTGTCATCGCAAAGAACTCCATGATCAACCGTCTTAACCACACTACAACCATCAGTTTCTACCACACATCATTTGAACTAGTCCAAACCACACTCACACTGGAACAAAGGTCAGTCATTTTTTCTGCCTCTACCGCCTTCCTCCTAGTAGAAAAAACAAGCTGACTGAATCTCTCTTTTTGGAGCAGTTTCTGAATCTCCTGGAGTATGGAACTTTGATAGGTGGCAACCTGATTATTCTTGGAGATTTCAACTTTCACTTTGACTGTCCTGGAAACCCATACACATCAAAACTCCAAGATTCCATTCATGTTTTCAACCTCAGTCAGTTAGCCGACCCACCCATAAACATGGTCACATTTTAGACTGGATCCTTTATAGACCTGATGATAATATTCTACAGTCCTCCCTGGTGTCCTATGAACTTGCATCAGATCACCTCTGCATTATATGCCATCTTGACGTATCAGTCCCTAACCCTCCACCTTTATTTGCTACTAAGAGAAACCTCCGTATGATAAACAGAATCCAACTAATGCATGACATCCAAGCAAACCTAACAACTAGCTTACCTCCTACAGCAGAACAACTCGATAACTGCCTACATTCATTGCTTGACAAACATGCCCCAGCAACCAAGTGCAGAGTATCAATTCAAAAGTGTTCTCCATGGTATAGCAATTGTTAGGGACCAGCTTCGCACTGCTAAAACATACTGCTATAAAGCTGAAAGGCTTTGGTTTTCCACCAGACTAACTATTTATAAGCAAATCTATGAAGCCGCTAAGAAGAATGTCACAAACATAGTCTATGCAGTGAAATAGCCCACTACAGTACTAAGATCACGGAAAGTTCCAGCTGCAAAGAGCTATTTGAGATTATTAACAAGCTAATGTCAAGGAACAAATGTACACCACTTCCAACTACCTTCTCTCTAGTCGACCTTCGGGACCTGTTTGCAAATTTCTTCCATGACAAAGTACAAACCATCAGAGATCAGCTTGACAACACAATTTCAATTGACTCGTCGTCACCATACAGTTGCGATACAGAATTTTAGCGGCAACTGTTAGCAGCATTTGAACCTGTCTCTATTGATTTAGTATGTACAATCGTGATGAAGAGTGCACTAAAATCATGTGAACTTGATCCGATTCCGACATCACTGCTGCTTGAGTGCTTAGATCCAATATTGCCCTCACTAACTGATGTTATTAATACCTCTCTCTCATCTGGGGAATTCCCATCATTTTCAAAACTGCCGTTGTAAAGCCTCTGCTGAAGAAACCAACACTTGACCATAATGATTTAAAGAACTACCGCCCAGTTTCTAATCTCCCATTCATGTAAAAAATCTTAGAAAAAGTTGTTCTATCCCAACTTGTATCTCATCTGAATTCAAACAGTCTTTTTAGCAATGTACAGTCTGCATATCGCCCTTGCCACAATACTGAAACTACTCTTCTGAAAGTAGTTAATGACCTTCACTCTGTTTTGGATAGCGGAAAGATTACAGTCCTCACTCTCCTTGATTTGTCTGCAGCATTTGACACAATAGACCATGATATATTACTTCACTGTCTCCAGCATGTATTTGGCATTCACGATACAGCCTTACTATGGTTCAAGTCCTGCTTGGTCAACAGGACACAAATTGTGTCCGCAAATGGAAAACACTCCAGCCCAGTTGATCTATGTTGTGGTGTTCCACAGGGGTCTGTTCTTGGACCTATTCTCTTCATTCTATACACTCGGCCACTCTCAAGTATCATAGATCATCATCCAGTGTCTCACCAATTGTATGCGATGACACCCAAATATGCAAATCTAGCCACCCAACTGAAGTTGAAGCTAACATCCAAAGTGTAGAGAGGTGCATTTCCGATGTGAAATCATGGATGACATGTAACAAGCTGCAGATGAATGATGATAAAACTGAAGTCATTCTGATTACAACACAAAGACTTTCTCATTCATATCCTTTACTTCAGAAAACAAATATCAGCAACACCAACATTAAATTTGCACAGTACGAAACCTAGGTGTTACTCTTGACAGTACTCTTTCATTGCACCAACATGTCATGAACATATGCAAGGCTGCATATCTTCAGCTGAGATGCATCAGCTCCATTCGTAAGTATCTTTCAGTTGATGCCACTAAAACACTTGTGTGTTCCTTAGTACTTTCAAGACTGGACTATTGTAACTCAATTCTGTCTGGTTCGTCTCAATATCTACTCCAGAAACTTCAAAAAGTTCAAAACACAGCTTCTCGGATCACCCTTAGAGTACCACGATCAGAACACGCCTCCCCCCTGCTCTGTACCCTACACTGGCTATCCATTCAATCCAGAATTAAACACAAAATTTGTTCTCTGTGCTACATTTCACTGACGGGCTCCAGTCCAACATACCTATCTGACCTCACCCATGTGTACACACCAGCAAGGTACTTATGCTCCTCTTCTGACACTCATATTCTCATTATTCCCACTATGAAAATGAAATCATATGGACAATGTTCTTTTGCATACCAGGGCCCAGCAACATGGAACAAATTGCCCACTGAACTTAGACACAAAGACACAGTGATCTCATTCAAGCGCACTCTTAAAACTCACCTATTTCAACTGCAAGAACAGACTTAAAGACCTAATAATGTTTCCTTACCTTAAATATTTACAGCATGTTTTCTGTTTTCTAATTTCATGGTGTTTTTTATTTTTGTAATCATATCATTATATATGTTTTTAAGGGTTGTCAAATGTTGTAAAGCGCTTAGAGTTTCTAAAGATTAGGCGCTATACAAAGTCCTCATTATTATTATTATTATTATTATTATTATTATTACTATTATTATTATATATTGTGTCTATCACCTAAATATAAGTGAAAGTTTAAACTGGCTACATCCATCATATGGGCTGACAAATTGTGTGATCTGGTGAGCTAATCTGTAACAACTGTTTCCCTTTCTCAACATGAGATACAGACGGAAAGATATTTTTATGTCTCTAGGAGAACTAGATTCTGGAGGCAGCATCAAGTCATTCCTAACATTAATGGTATCTAGCAATGACTTTGCTGAAGTGTTACTGCATGCCCTAGCACTGACTCTCCCACACACACATGCAAAATACAGAATAAAGTAAAAGGATACAAATCGACAAACGTAATTATGTCGGTTGTCTTCCTGTTTTTATCCCCAAAATTCAAACTGCAACTCCATTAACAATACTAAACATTTTCTGACATCAATTTAAGTAAAATGAAAACCCATATATTTACCCAAACATTTTTAAAGACTTGGCAAAATTAATGCATTCAATTGGATTAAACTGCAGATGGTATGGTTGGCAGTAACCCCAACCTCACAAACTGTCATGGAAGTTCATACACAAAACTAAGCATTAAAACAATCTTTTAATTAGTAATACTTACTTTCAATTCCATCATCAAAAGATTGTCTCTGAAAAAGAATTATTATTCCAGAATTAGCTTAAACACTCTTTTTTAAAAAAAAACAACAAAAAACAAAATGCAATAATGGCAGCCATTCAAAATTAAAACAGGTTATTTTTTCTTCACTTTGTGACAAAATAAGTAAAGGAAAAATGTAGGATTGTATTTAAAATGGAATTTGGCCAGGAGTGTAATACA